>VWZG01002654.1:813420-849363 GCA_013396735.1 Grallaria varia
TAACAGCCATGAAAAATAAATTTGTCTCTCTCTAATGCCTTTGAAAAGACAGACACAGTTCTTCAGTTTGATAATTTTGCAATTATTATTCATGAAGAAAGCATCCTATCCACATGCTGAAATGTAAATTAATTTCAATTTTTTTTTTTAAAGTGTGAGTTTGTAATTTATAGACTCAAACCTTGTCGGGAAACCCAGCATCTATTAAGTGTGCTCATTTGAAACTTTTAGAAGTCCAAACAAAAAGCTAGTTTTATTACTATTACTAGTTCTTTCAAATTTCCTATCAATGACTGCTTGGAATCATTTTAAGTACTATAATTTTAACTATCTTTCTTGCCCATATTTTCAAGTAGTAAACTTGATAATAAATTTATTTATTTCTGTAGATGACCTCTATGAAAAGCCTCTCAGTAATAACGAACAAAACTGTCTTGTTTATTGATTTTAGGTCTCAATATTCCTTTTATTGTTATTTCTAAGGCCATTTATAATTTTATGTGATTTTAATATAATTATAGCCAGGAACTTTAAAATTTATGCTCTTATTAGTGGTTTCCTGGTGCCACCAGCAGTGGCATGATGATATTGCATACTTATGGACAGCATCATTCATCCTTAGCATAGGAGGTATAGCCAAGGTTAGGGAATTTTAGTAGTGCAGAACGAATTAGTCAGGGTGACTAAAGAATTTGAACACACTGTTCTGTCTCATCTCAGACTGAGTNCATCTCAGACTGAGTATCACAAAGTAACGAGATATGATAACTACATGACTAGAGTGAGAACTTCATTCCTACTTTGGACTCTGAGGTGATGCACTTCTGATGTTTAAAACTGCAACCTCTCTAAATATTTCCTGAGTTTTATTAATCTCAGACCTTAATATGAATAAAATTATTCACGTATCTAAACTCAAGTAACATATTACTATTATAAAAAGAATCTTTAAGAGCTACAAAAAAGGTGGAGGACTTAACAGCCCATATTGAAGATTTTAAAACAGACAAACAAACGGACAAACAATATAGATTTTGTAAATCAATCAATTTTGTTAGGGAGAGCAAATTACAAAGCATTTTAAAAGTCTATTTGTTGAAGTAGTATTGACTAACAGAACCACAACTGGTGGAAGTAACAGAGAACCCAAATGGAAAAAAAAAAAGTCAGCTTTTGACAGCTCAAGCAATTTGATCTGTCAATGGAAGCTCCTAAACTTTATTTCCGCTTACAGCGCAGTTGCCTGGATGTTCTTGACAGTTTCCTATACTTTGTTGTATAAACTGATCTGGCACATATAAAAGAAGAGGATTCTTACAGAAGAAAGGAGTGAAAGGAACCATAAAACACTGAAAAGAAAGGGAGATGAAAGAAAAAAAAAGGCAATGAATTGAGAAGTAAAGAGGGGCTAAGTCCACTTCGAGTAGCAAAAAGAAGGGTAGATAAGTTGAAGAGAGTAAAGAGCTGAATGAAAGGAGGATATGTTTAAGGATAAAGTTTATCTATCTAGATACAATCAGCAAACCTTTGATTTCACTATTCAATATGTAGACATGTGACTGCAGTGTGGATAACATGAATTATGACCCATGTTAATGAGTTTTGCTTCTAAGACTAAAAAATAGCTGGATAAAATGAGAACACAAATACTGTTTTCTCTGCAATTAGGACCATCAATATACAATACTAAAAATATTATTGAACCTGTTAGTGCTTTCTTTGCTATGGATTTATGAAGTGGTACTAGTACTGCATAGGTTTCTTATACCTATATAAACACTTTGAGAAATAATAGCTATATGTATATATTTGACAGGAAATTAAGATGACAAAACAGAAAAGAAAAAGTGGTCAGTATCTGAAAAATTAACAGAACAAAAAGAAAACATTTACATTTTACTCAAATTCTGCATTCAAAAATTGATAAAAGAATTTTTTTTAATTGCTGAATTAATTTTTCTCCTCGCCACCAAGAATCAGCACCTTATGATAGTTATGTCTTTAATGTAAGGGAACAAGCCAGTTCCAAAGACATTTATTCCATTATTCACATCAGCAGAATGTGTTATTGGGAAAATAATGAATCTAAACACCCTTATCCTCTAAAACATTACAGAGATCAAATTAGCTAATTTGGATTAGTCTATAGTGATTAGACTGCTCCTTCAGCACACACAGTTTTACAGTGTGAGTTATTTTCAACAGAGAACCTGAGCTAAACCTTTTCGCCATATAGTTGCCAGCATAAACCATCCTAAATTCACACTGCTGGGAATTTATTCAAAGATGTTCTTCTTGCTTTTACAATCAGTGGTGGTTATTTTTTTCCACTCTGACTTGTATTACAGCGGTGGCCTGTGGTGCTGTTAGTCATACCTGCAAAGCAGTGTAATTTACCACAGGGAAACTAAAGAACCCTTAGCAGGAGAGCTGGCGCATGTACTACTATCCTGTCATTTTAGCAGCAGGGAATCCTAGTCATTTTTAGCTGACCCCTTACTTTCACATAAATCACTGTAATAAACATAACTGTTTTACCCATAGGCACAATCCAAGGTTTAAAATTCTCATGACAATTTAGTTAAAAAATAATTCTCTTCTGTCAGTGTAGTGCAAGAATATAATAACTTTCTATTAAGAAATAATGGCACAATTAATAGGTTCATTAACAAGAAACAGACACAGCACTGTAACTATAAAACAAATCTAACATTTCTGCACTGTTATAACTTAGTATTTATCTTTCTGAAAGCAACTGTAATGTCGTTTTACTCACAGAAAGGTAAAGAAACTATATTTTAAGAATAGGAAAAAAGTACATAAGAAAATATGCACAGTACTGACATAAAAAAACCTCTGTACAGCACTGATGCAGGGAACTTAATGCAAGGAGGGATTTTTCCCTGGACCCCGAAACAGGCAGGATCAGGCCCATGATAAAAGGTTTTGCTATTCTTCACAGATTTTTTTGATAAACAAAACTATCTCCTCTGTTTTCTGAACATTAGGTTGATAAGGAATCCACCTTTTAATAAAAAACCCTTTGAAAACCAATTTGGGACTCTAGTAGCATTGCAAAATACTTATTCTAAAAAGTAAACTTTATTTCTATATTTTCTATTCTAATTTCTGAACAAGCTAGATTTTTCTCAAAGTACTAAGTAGTAATTTTCTTTGTTCCCGCACATATGTAAACTGTTGAACCATTTACTTTAAGCTAATAGAACTTTTTTTATATTTTAAATTTATTATACTTAAAAAGCTTTTGTAGAAAGATAGGATTCCATTTAAGCAGATACATTACCCTGTGCCTGAAATACATTCCAGTCAGAGTATAATTCAGCAAGTTGATGACAATGCTGGCTCCAAAAGAAAGGAGGAGACCAGATTGGACAAGAATGAGCTAACAGATTGTGCAGCCCAATTCTGTCCCTTTGAGTGTGATATATTGTTTCAAGATGCCAAAAACCCATACTTTCTCAAAGCATATCTGTTGTGCTGGTTTTCCCATTTTCACAGAATCCTCATTATTAGTACTCTCTACTCTTTTCAAAGCACGTCAGACTCAGACCATATGCCACTGAATAATGCTTATCAATTGTCTAAAATGCCCAATAGAAGAAAGATGTGCCAAACAAAGGAATCTTGAAAGTTATGAAGTCTTTTACAAAAATAATTACACATTTCACATCTGCTACAGATGTTAAGTGAAATAAAAACATCTCCTTGTTACTAACTAAATGTTAATTTTTATGACACACTTTTGTGTCATAAAACCAACATCTTGTAGAAGTAAGTTGAACTTCTATAATGAGTGAAACATTTAGAAATCATTCTTGGGCACCCTCCTGATCTTTAAATGCAGAAAAATAATCATCTTAGAAAATGATTTTTGATGAAGAGCTGAGTTATACTTCAGAACTCTCCTGCACAGAATACGATGCCTAAATCAACTCAAAGGGGATTATTCAAGAAATACATTAAAATAAAAAGTTTCAAATAATAAAATAAAAAGTTAAACAGTTGAGATATATTATTAAAGCATATATTAATAGCACATAATAATACATTAAACCACAACAATATATTTCAAACATTCAACACTAAAAGTCTCATGTAAATGACAGCAATATACCTATTCATGACACAAACCAGATTCTTCTAGTCCTGTTTTATAGCACAACATTACCTCAGAACATTAACATGGAGATAATAGGTTATTTGATTTAAAGGTTAGAGAACGAAAAGTCTTTTTCTTTCCAAAAATTCTTGTGATTTTTTTGTTCATTTTGAATTTGTTTGAATTAGCAATGCAGACCAGAACTATTGGTAAAATTTAATTCACATTCATGTATATGCCTATGTATATTTCCACACAGTGCACAAACACATATACAAATCCATAATAGGCACACACGTGTTTATCAGTATGGATCGGATTCATTCTTTTGGAGTCAACAAATGTCCTTCATGCAAGGGCCCTTGAATTCAGTGGAAGCTAACTATTGTCTGATATGGATGCTATTGAATATTACTGTAGGTATGCTTGTGCTAAAGGATAGTAGTTATTTCTAGAGGTTTCATAAAGAATAGTCTTAACAAGATGCAGATGGCAAAATGATGCACAAAGCAGAATGCAAAAATCACTGTGGTTAAAGTTAAAACTATGTACATTGGTACACTTCTTCTCCCTCCCTGTACAGTAAATATTAAAACAACAACAAAAAAAATCTGAGTATCTCGACAGGGAATAAATTAAAAAACCAAAACCAACCCAACAAATAAATAAGAAAACACCCAGCTTGTCTGCTGGTGAGAACTGCATTCTAATTTCAAACAATAAACCATAAATACTACTTTATACTTTTGTTCTAGGTTAAAAACAAAAAGCTGTAAAAACATTAGAGAAAAATAAATAAACTGAAAACTTGATTCTAATAAATTATGTTGTAAAAAGATTGCAACATTTTCCCCCACGACAGATGTAGATGCAATTTCTGACAAAGAAGGACTTGTTCCTCTTTAGTCAGCTCCTAATGTAGAACAGTATTACTGATCTTACCCAAGCTTACCATCACAAACTGGTAGCACTGTCTGTTTCCAAAAGGATAATCTGAGCTATCATCCCTTTTAACAAGATAAGTTATGGGTCACAAGCTTGAACACGACAGTCGTGGCTGAGAACTCTAAATCAGAATTTTATGAAGAATGTGTATACTTAAAAATCATCTAATGATTATACAAAAAACCATGGTAAGCATAAGGTTTTCTTTTTTTCACAGGCCATGTTGGCATCAATGAACAAGAAAAAGAAATGAAGAACTACTCCATTTACAGGGGCAGTCTTCTCTTTGAGAGGCACTGCCCATTCACATTTTTGTCATGATGCATCTGTGCCTCAGGAGTATAACCAGGACAATCTTTACAGAGCGATGTCTAATGAAGAGTCCTTGCTTCTACTGCAGATGGCAAGGAAGGCAATATATGCTGCTGCTTCTTCCCTCTTTGGTGAAAAATAAACTTTGCGTTGGAGTTGCATATTGTAAAAGGGATAGAGAGCTCATTTTGGAATGTGCATGGACAGTGAACCTTACAGAAAAAGTTAAAAAACATCTCTAAGGCTCTAAGATAGGTAACTAGTCCTTCTTCTTCAACAGACTGCCCACTCATACTCCAGGCAAACTGTGGCAGTCCTGCTTAAATCCTGAAGATTATCTGCATGTGCAATTGCAGAATGTAGGAAGAAGCTTTGAAGTATCATCTACAAATCTTAGTAAGTAGGGTGTTCCAACATCACTGGAAGCTTCTTGGTCAGACTAAGGTATATATCATACATGAGGTATTTGAGTGGACGTTTCTTTACAAGAAGCACACATATCACCTGAAACTTGGATAGAATATATTAAACAAATGTAACTATAGTAGCACAGCAACAGGACCAGTAAAACTGGAAAACTGATCTGTAGTAGAAAAAGCAATTTTCATCAAGTACTGTTCAGTCTTATGAAGACTGACTGCTGTCTCAACCTCCTGAATACTTTTCAACTTTCTGAACGCTGTAATGGGTATGACCCAGCAACTGCACACCAGATGTCACATTCAAGGAAAGCATCCAGGAAGAACCATCCCCAAAACCTAACGGAGCTGCCTATAACATATATATTTTTCAGAAGATGGATGTACAATGAAATTCCTTCTCAACTATAATTCAGTTGCACCTGTTAGACTACTGACTCCTTTGAGGGAAAGAACATCTTTGATGATTCCTCCATGATCCAGGCATGCTGTTATCTACTTTGGTGGCAACAGTTGAAGCGTTGTTTCTCTGTGTCACTTGTATATACAAATATGTATTCCAGAAGTCTCGTGCAAGTTCATGCTGTTTGACATATAACTGATTGATATATTGCCTGTATTTGATACTTGGGGCCAAGTGGCAGAGATAGAGGTGGATTTGCCAGTTACCTGAGACTACTGTGAAGAGAAGCAGTCTGGAGTTTTGTGACCAGAATCATTCACAAGCTGCAAATGAGAGCCTGGTTTGGCACTACCACTACAGAGAGAAACGCTACAGAGAAGATTAGGGAAGCTAAGATGATGGCAAACAAAGATGAGGATAAACTAAGGTCCAGTATTGGTAACAACAAAGGTAACAGAGACCCAGTAATGGTCTCCTCCATTCTCTTCCCCACATGGTCTGAATTTCTCTGATACAATCATAGAAAAGCTGCCATGCAGGGTAACAGAAAAAACACTTTTAATGGCTGCAAGAATCTGTGTCTATTTCAGTATCAGTCTCTAGATGTTATTATAGATGGCATTGTTTACAGCATTTCAAGAAGCCTTATGAAGTCTACTCATTGGGAAGCTAACATAAAAATAGCTTAACTTTTAGCCATCATGTAGCAAAAAACAATTACACCATTAAACAGAACTAAGTGAGTTCTCAAAAATCTTATGTCAAGCAAGATTAACATTATAAGGATAAGGCTGACTGAAGTAAAAATTGCCCAGGTCTGTTGCAAAGCTTGTTAACTTTGTATACACCCATGAAAAATCTCTTATATCTCAACATACTTCACAACAAACAATTACAAATATTTTGAAAATAAAGTAATTTGCCTGTAAGTTCCCCTAAAGGAACAGTGGTTGGCAAAAAACCCCCAAAAAACCCAAATGTGAAAGACTGATAGGGAAAAAAATTTGTTGTTTAAAGGCAACAACAATTTAATTCTTCTAACTGGTCCATTTTTATCCCATATGGACTTGGGAAACATTTGAAGTATTTGGGCAAGGGTTTAAGACATGGAATACCTACTAGAAAGTCAGTATTTGCTAGTTCTACTTTTCATACTTTAAAATGTTATAGCAATATGGAGAGAATTTTGTCTATTTCACCTAGTCTGAGCCTGACCATAATAAAACGTGAAGTTAAAATTTTAAAATTAAGAAAAAAAATAAATTATTATGGATAAAGAATTAGGCAGGATATAAACTATGTGTACACGACCACTATATCTTTGTCCTGTGCTTCAATGTCAAAAGAAACTCAGGCAATCATGCTCATTTGAAATACAAAACTACAAACTAGTCCCATAGTTACCTAAAGAAATGTCCACTTGAAATTGTAGGTACTTCAAACAGAATTGTGTTCAGCATAATAGTGGTAAGATATAACAACTTAGAACTTAATCCTCGGTCTTCTACATTTACGTAATCAGAACTGAGTACCTTGGTAGGTATCTCATGCTCCACCGATTCAGCTTATTATTTCAAATACAAATCATATGCAAATGTCATTAAACTAATAAATGCAAAGTCTGCTTGTCCTTGTTGGCTCCTATTTTAAAACCTTCAGAGGTTTATTCTGAAACATGAAATTTAAAGGCTCCTAATAGAAAACCCTTATCCAGCAAGTGAAGAAGTTTCAGCTATAGTTCTTTTCAGGACAGTAGTAGGTCACAGGACAGGGGGAAACTATTCATATTTATGTAAATAATTGAGGGCAAGCTGCACGTTGCATATTCTAATGGTAGGTGAGATTTGATATACAATTGTATAACCATCCATAAAGCTGTTGATAAATAAATATTCATACAGTATTCAGTTTGGATCTTTTATTCATAATTCCTGCATTTTGCTGTATTTTAGCCCTAAGTTATCACAGAAATTCCTAGTAGAAGATGTGCAACCATTAGAAAAAGCTAATTTCCAAAATCTAGAAAATCTGAATATCAGCCAAAAATTTGGAAGCAATGATATTGTTTGGAAGCAATGATATACTATAATTAGGACCATCAATGCAGAAGGAAATATATAATACTGTATTCAGAGCAGGTGCCTAACTAAGTGGATCAAATATAATCTGGTATACAGTTTGAAGAATGCCGATAAAAGAGAATATTGAATGGTTGTTTATCATTTAGCCATCATCCCTGTTTTGCAACAAAAAAGGAAGGATTTTTTTGACAAACAATGCAAGAAAATGTAATTAAAGACTATATTGCTTGAAAAAGAACAAAAACTTTGCAATATTTATGTTCTTATAACAAGGCTATTGGCTGAAGCCTTCTAAACTTCTTTATTTACATCACTGATTTATTTCATTGATATGCAAGACTAAACCATTCCTAAACGATTGGTTTGAGTATATCTACCTATATATGTATGAATATAGATAGAGAGATGCATGTATATACATATCTTCACACAGATATATATGCATATACATAATGCATCTTATAAGAAGGATGATTTTTCTCCTAAAACATTGAAAGAGATTTGGTTTAAATTCCAGCTCAACCTCTATATGTCACAGATGTCCATCTGTAAACTTTAGAGAATATTAGCCCTCTTTCTTTGAGTCTTTGTCTTATCTTTGTATCAAAGACTTGTACCATGTGATATACGTTGTCTGGGACAATGGAACTAGCATTGGTAAGAGATATGCAGGAAAAAACAAAGATAAAAGAGTTTGTGTTCTGAAGTTCAGCTCTTGCACAGACGCTTATAAAATCTTAATGGCGACACTACTTTTAATATATACGGAAATTTAGCACATGCATAGCTCTTTCAAGATCTGCCCTCCCATGACTCATGTTTTAGAGTGAGTTTTTTTCAAGCAAACATCAATAAAATTGAAGAAAAGCACAAATAATGAAGGTAAAATGGTTCTACCTCTCTTTCATCCATCTTCAGCCATTGTTTGGGATCATCCTCGGTGGCTAGGAAAGCTATCAGATCTAAGGCAGTAAGCCTTGTCTGACGTCTGGATGACACAAAAATAAGAACAGGCTTGGCTGGGGAATGGCTCCGAATTGCTGTTGAGGAAAACAGAACTTCAGAATTAGGCCCTTTAAGGATAAAAATTAGAGTTTCTCCTTGCAATAGCTAGACAGCTGGTAAACCTCTCTGCAGATGATATACAGGTATGTATACTTAATCTCTGTTCTGCTGGAGAGATACAACTCCAGAAGAGCATATACCATCTCTGAACCAAAGACCATATAACTACACTTGGCTGAGTCTGAGTTGTCTTGCTGCTTCAGTGATCACTGTGAGCTAATTAAGAGAATCAGTTAGGAAAAAAACAAACCCAACAAAACACCACAAAACCTAAACAAGCTTTCTAGACTACAAAGCTTGCGAATTTCTCTATCCCAGCCTAGTAAGTATGGTACTGTTTTTACTAGTCTATTGGGGTATGTTGCCTCAGACTAAGTGCTACCAAGGTCTAAAACTCGCTTTTTACCTCACCTTTGTTTCTGTGTTTACTAATTAGTCTGATATATTTAAACCAATTTTGTTTTAGGATTTTTTAAAAAAGCATTTTCTTACTCAGCCCATCTTTGAAAAGTTTCAGGTTTCAAGGAAATTTTTGTGGTCTCAGGAATAAGTATTACCATGAAAATGCTAAAATAACCTTGACTGTATCATGGCAAAGAAGTGGGGAACAGAGCCTTCAATAAATCATATTTCTACAGATTTTCTAGCATCATCAAGCACTAGAACTATATGCAAGTGTATCTAGAATTTCAAATACTCTAAGTAATTTTTAAATACATTTGTCTGTTTTCTCATGTAATTCTCATTCTAGCAATTAAGTTTATGTATTGTTAATTTCTGAAAATTATTTCACATTATCCACCAGCACATATTGCTCCCCAGCTCATGAATACTACCAAGCATGTGCTCCTGCATATACACACACTATGCAGTTGTGAAATTATTGAAATAGGATGATTTATCTGTATTTATATCTCACAACTATATATGCCAATATATCTATATATTTTAAAAGCCCAACATCTAATGGATTTTTGTTGCTTCAGGAACAGGTGTGCCAGAATAGCCCAAGACAGATTTATTGTTCATTAGTGTTTTTGTACAATGCTCTTGTGGAGGTGTAAATAATCCGAGCTGTCAAGATTGGTCTCTAGCCCACAATCAATACTTTGCTTCTGTCATAAGGCTAATTAAAGCAGCTAAAAAGTCACCTCACAAATGTCACCTCACAATCAACAGCAGTTCACGTTACAAAATTTATTTTGAGGCTATTTTTAATTGATATAATAAATATTCCTTATGTAACCAAAATGAAACATGTTCAAATAAAATACGAGAGTTTTTCTTAAATCTATCCTGCTTGCCAGCTTGGTTAAGAATAAAAAATTGGAAACAGAAGCATATCTGGATGCACTAGAAATTTTGGATTTTATGGTTATTGCTTTGAAACTAGAATTATAGGAGGTTAGCCTGACTTGCAACTTCTGTTTACAATTTTTTTAATGGCTACATACAGTGGTCCATACGAAAATACCTCAGCAGATTAATAATATGAATGGTTTTATTACTTTCTAAATTTCAAATATTTTTACACAAATGTTTCTTTATGGTGTCAAACACTAAGAGAAAACACATTTTATTTCCTCTTCACCAGCAATAATTTTATTGTTCTGTTCTTCATACATTACATTCTTCTGTTCCATGTTGCCTTTGCAGCACACTTTATGTTTCAGACAAATAGCTTTGGGCCATTAGCAGAGCAGATTCCCCCAATACATGCCAAAAGTACATACAGTAACACATGTTGCAAATGTGCTGCAAATTAACTTTGTAAAGTCTTTTTTGTTTTTACCAAAAGGAGGAAAAGGCCTAGGAGCTTGTTCTTACCCTGAAAAGCAGGTTTGTTCATGCTAGCCATGCGAGGACAGTAATGCTGGCCAGGGAAGCCCTGAATGTGCACCTCCAGAGGAACGGGGCGTACTGATGGCCGGAAGTTGAACAGACCCATCTAAAAGAGAACATTTTTTTTTCAAGTTCAATCTTGAATTATCTTATAAATTTCTTTTTTTTTTTTTTTTGCTGCAGGACCAATACATATCCATCTTCTAAAACTTTTTTCATACCTGATTAATGTTTAGCCAGTCAGCCAGGTCTCTGGCATTTGCTAAAGCAGTGGATAAACCAACAACTCTTACAGGCTTCTCTGTGTGAGATGAGATGAAGTTCGTTCGAGACACAATGACTTCCAATACTGGGCCTCTCTCATCCCCTAGTAAATGAAAAGTCCATTGAAAAACAGAGAAAAAGAAAATGTTCAGATGCCAAAAACTATATTCACATCACAAGTACCAACGCACTTGTACAAACTTAGCAATGATTCTGAATAAAAAATAACAAAAACCATGCTCACCTAAAAGATGAATCTCATCTATGATAAGAATGGCAACTTTCTGAACATAGCTTCTGTTCTGCCAGCTTCTGCTGACACCATCCCACTTCTCTGGGGTAGTGACAATCAGGTCAGCTTGGGCAATAGCTCTCATGTCAGGAGTCACATCTCCTGTCAACTCTACAACGCTGTAATCAAGAAAGATGGCGGTTTGGCTTTACAAAGCTTTAAAGCATTTTAATGTTCAAATATTTACTCCTAAACTTACATTCTGAAAAAAGTGAAGTGATTTTGTTTTTTGACAAATATATTTAACAAGATTTTTGAAATTGTTTTAAGTAAATAAACTTGCCTCTTTTTTTCCCTAGCAAATACCATTCCTTAGGAAAACCATATGAAAAGAAGAGGATGAATATGAATCCCAACCCATCTACAGTTAGTGTTTCAAAATGAAAATAAAATTATATTAGTATGATAAAATGTGAATCATAACATCCTCTCATGTCCAGGATGAAAGCTTTCTAGAAAGTTACCAAGTTGCTGCCTGCTGCTCTGCACAGATATCTGGTTTGAATAATGAAGCTAAACTGCAGTGTGTATAGTATTTGTTGGGGAAGGTCCATTAAGACTGGGGCAGAAATTAACCTGAGATAATTTTTTTGGGGAAGATTAGCAGAGTTTTTCCAATTGTTTGCCTCATTAAGTTTTCAAGTCCTACAAACAGCATTTGTGATGATCCATCATTGTCGATGGATGCATTATAATACATTTTTGACATTTCAGTGACACCCTCGACATTCAGTTGACCATCTAATAAAAATTCCTCAAAGTAATGTGTATCTTCAGTTCAAAATTTCAGTCATAAGTAATTGTAAATTTCAAAAAGGAAATACTACCTGAAAATATTTTAACTCATTGCTATGATAATAACAGGAATATCACTAGTAATTTCATGTACAAAGAGAAGTACCTCTTTCTCTTGAAACCTGTGGCAGGCTTTGAGCTTGACTTAGGAAAAAAGCCATATATCAAAAAAGGCAATAATGCATCCTATAGGTAAAAATTTTAATTCAGGAATTCATAATTTTGGAAAGCATCAATATGACTGACACACCTTGTAAATCATAAAGTAATGGCTTAACTCCAACACCTGAGAAAATCAGCAAGAAATTAATGTTACCAAGCAATAAAATGATAATAATTCAGATGTGAAGGGCATCATATGACTACTAGTACACAGTCCATGCAAGTCCTATATGTTCCTTAGAGCTGAGGTTTCTAATGAAAACTTATTTTGACTTACATTTTCAATGACTGAAATCTCAGCTTCATATTTGTTATACTGGCAAGTAATGAGAATGAAAATAGGTGGGTTTCAAAGTGTATCCCTTTCTTAGTTTTGATTTTGCTATCACTACAATGACTACTGATAGCATGTTTTAAGTACTAGAAATTTGAAGGGCAGGATATAATCAAAACCTATTTTGAAATACTAATAATTATTCTGTAGATTTTATTCATACTTCATGGGCTGTTATTTTGCTTCTCATTTCTCTGATTAGGTAAGGAGAAACATACTTTTTACCAAGTTTTTCTTCAATCCTAACTTTCCAGTCCTCAATTCTCTCACGGACGAGTGCTTTTAAGGGCGCAATATACACTGCCTGCAAAAGAAAAGCCACAAAACCAGAAAGTCAGCAAGAAATCTTTATTACAGACTATCTACAACATAGAATATTTGTGAGATTTGAACATACTCATAATCTATACAATGAAGACGACCTGAGTTCCATAAATGACCTACAACAGAATTTTATTTAAAACAGATATAATACTTGAAAATACTGTTTTGTTTCCTGAGCCATTAATAAGCAAATAAATGAAGAGAAAGAATAAATTCTTGAAACTGAAGTATTTATCACACCATTTAAAATCAAAATCCACTTTCAAAAATAATTTTTTTTTTTTTTTGCCAGGACTATAAAATCAGCAAGTTAACATTCTAGAACAGAAATAACCTGAATTTCTAGCAAACAATATTTTACCTGATTTCTAGTTATGCCATTATATTATTAAAACGTTATAAATTATATAAAAACCCCTGATTATTTTAAGAAAAATCTCACAATACTTTTCTCAAAGCAGCCTGCAATGCAGAGGGGAATACTCTCACATGTACAAACAAAATTTACTTACAGATTTCTGGTTAAAAATTCTGAAGCTTTTGAACATGAAGGAACTGCTACATGAAGAATTCACATACATTCTTTAAAACGTATAGCCAGGTTTTCAACTTTATTAAAACCCAAAATATATACACTTTTGAGAACCAGCTATTTTGTATGTGTCACAGATAATCTGAAAGTGTATGATTGGTGTGTTTACCTCGCTTGGACTAACTAATTACACGAAGACATTGAAATTTCAAAGATGGTTAAGGTATTTATGTACTCAATTTCTGTTAACTCAGTTTCTGTTTTGTTGAATCTTACAGTCAGATACAAAGATCTTTCCCAAAGACTTTAAAGCTAAAATGTGGTTAACTAAGACAAGACGGCTAAGTCAAGAAACAGATATATATTCCCTTTGAAAATAAAACTCCAAAAGCAGAGTTGTTCAGCTTTTAGGCAATTTAAAACACAGGGGCAGGCTGGAATGGAAGATTCGCTTGTAGTTTTTAATTGCAACTAATTTTTTTAAATAAGAGAGAGATTGGGCTAGTTGTGTTCACATGGAGGGGAACTAATAAAACTGTACTACTGCTAATAGAAGGAGCTTAAAGCAGGAAATGCAGTTAAGTAAGGAAGAAAGGGAAATCCAGCATGCCTGTATGTCATGTTTGTAGATTTAACTCTAGTAGAACACTGATTAAAATAAAAAATTGAAATAAAAGCATAATGTACATAATGCAGTATCATTTTGTATCCAGACAGATATAAGTTGGAGAAATTAAAATTCAGTTTCCCATAGTCTTTTTCTAGACTTTTGTATTGTTGAAAAAATGCTAATACAAAATGATTCTAATAAACCTATTTTACAAACCTTTGATGTGGGATACTTGTTAAAAACTCTAAAGATGGCTAATTCAGCTGCAACAGTTTTTCCAGATCCTGTAGGTGCTCCAAGAAGAACATTGCAGTCTGTGTGATAAAGGGTATGAAATATCTGTGTCTGGATAGGGTTGAAGTGTGTGAATTTGTACAGGACTTCATATTCGCGATGTCCCAAGGCTGTGATAGGCAAAGGCTGAAGATCCAGAAGCTCTATAACCACAAAATAATTGCAAGTGCATGAGAAGATATGCCATGACACAACATAGCTTAATATGAAGATAAATATATTAACCAGTAATTTAGTGGAGAACAATTTACACTGGAAAATGTTTTACTTGATATTTCATGACACAGAGTCCATATTTGGGTAATTGTTCACTTCGATGAGGAATAATGAAAAATTGTTTTTATAGCTCTGAAATATTTCTGCAAGTACTGTTTAAAGTACTCTGATAGATGTGAACCAGCTATTTGCATAGATTAATTTTTTCTTAGATCTCCTTACTTTTTACCCACTAGTAGTAAGTTCCAAACTCACTGTATTAGATCATATTTATGTCCAGCTTCTTATGATAACAGAATGTGGAGTATTTCAAGTTCAAGGAAAAAAAAAAATCCATTTAAGAAGGAAGGATTCTTTGGAGTTTCCAAGTTGTTGGAGTAATACATATCAGATGAGTACAACTACATTTTGCATCTAATCCTTCAAACATGTAATTAAAGACATAACCTTAATAAATAAACAAACAGCTTTCCAATATATGATTCTCAATATATCTTGAGGGCATCTGCTATCCAAACAATTAGAGATTGTGGAATTTGGAAGATGATATATATAACCAGATTGGATCTGGAATTCTACCAAATTAAGGAGACTGCAGTGATTCTGCCATGCAGATGCTTGCTTTGAAGTTTAGGTTGGGGTTTTTTTTGGGGTCTTTTTGGTTTTTTTTTTGTGGCTGGAGGTCTCCTTGTCTATTCAGGGTGCTTCGCATTAAGGTATGATATGGGAGTCATAAAATCTACTCAGGCAATGATGCCTAATATTCTTCACATGTTTTTCACTGATACCTTATGGCTGGTTTATCATTCCCACTGAAACGGTGATTTCTTGGGCTCTGTTGAGGAGAAAGAAGGGGGTTTTTTGCCTAGCAGGGCCTCTACGTACTTCACTGTTGAGTGGGAACCAGATGGGAATTGAAATCAATTACCATAAATCCTAAAGGCTCCATAACTGGTGATGTGTAAATATCTTTCTGTTTCTTCTGAATAGTAGTCAGTGATCAGTCAATTAGATAAAAAGGTTACACATGCTTTTCCAGACAGCGTAGGTACAGTGTAACAATAGCTAAACACTTCACAAACACATGTGAATTTACACATGCCAAAGGACAACACCGTATGAGAAGTGAGTATTTCTGAAGGCACTCACTTCACACACTGCTAGATGAGCCAAATATAATTACAGTGGAAAGGTTTTACAATGACATCAGGCCCAATGAATGTATAAAGCAATTTATGTATCCAGAAAAAAAAGAAGCAAAACACAAACATATGCTTCTGTGCCAAGTGTTAAAAAGAGGGGGAGGGGAAGGCTGCAACTTGATGAGATGAAATGTAGTGTTCAGTGTTGTAACAGTGCTTGCTATGATAAATTTAGCTTAGCAAAAATAGTAAAATATTTAATATTTTCAAAATTTTAGCATTGTTTTTTCTTTGATGAATTCCATTTATAATACACTCTAAGATTATTTTTAACCAGTCCAGAAGAAAATGGTTACAGCAAGCACTAAGATAAGACATACTATAACACAGAGATTTGCTTAGTTCTATATGAAAGCTTCAGTTTTCTTATGGTTTATAGAGAACCTGTAATAACTACAAGGCTATTATGTAGGGAAGAAATGAGCTGCCTTTTGTTTAGAAACTGAAACGTTTAGGTAGATGGAGAAGAAATATCACAAAGTGAAATTCCATAAACTTTTCTATGATGAAGCAGAAGTAAGATTTTTACTGCATTACCATAAGGAAAATCAATATGAGCAATATTAATTAAAACAAAATGACCAAATTTGAAGTTACCTGTGTGGGGTGGATGTCTCTCTGGAAGAATCAAATGTTGAAAATTTATAATACATACAGCCTCTGCTCCTAACCACCTATCGGACACAGCTCGAATGTAATATTGTGAAGGAAGAGGTTCAAAAATCGGGATCGTGAACACCAGCAGTTGAGGTTCTTTAGTAATGACCTAGTGCAAACAGGTAGAGAATAATTACTGCACAGACAAATCAAGAGTTTGCCTCACTTCCATAAGGGTTACTAAAACAAAGCAATAAAGTGCGTATGCACCTCCATGCGCTAAATGTTTATATCTTAATAAAATATTTCATCACTGGGAATTGTATTTTGCTTCCATTGTCTTCAAAGGATAAAAATAAGGCTGGCTCTTCATCTTTTTCTTTAACAGACAAAACCATTAGAGTCTTCCTTTTTTGCACCTGAAAATAGCTGCCCCAGCATAGGAGGAAGAGAAAAAGGGACAGTTGAGATTTTAAAACATTGTTGTGGGGGTCCAAGCTTATCAATTCCACCTGAATCTGAAAGCTTTGCTACTGATTTGAAAATCTGCTTGGGTCAAAATACTGTTTGACCTTACAAATCCTCATCTCACTGACTTCATTTTTGTCTTGCTATGAGATTCTGAGTAAAATCCATTACCTGTTTTTTTTGAATGATGAAGTACTCTGAATGATAAATGTGATCATTAGTGGGGTCTTCTACCCAAATCCACCAGGGCTCTCCAACAGTGCCATGTACCTTGAAGAGTAGAAAAGATAGCTTTGTTTTAGTTGTAACGAGGTTCTCTAGGTTTGCTAGGTATATTGGATATATTTCTAAATGATGTGGGCTCACAAAGGAATACAGAAATATGGAATTCAGAAGAAAGAGCAAAATAACATTTTGAGTTAGATGAGTCTGTTTAAAAATTATGCTTCAATAAGAGTTTGCTTAAGGTAGATATCATGTAAATGGACATGATACAAATGCAACTGAAGGTAGTGCCTCAGCTGTTTATAAATAGGCTGAACTCCCAGGGTTTCCTCTAGGCTCCTAAGAATACTTTCTCTTTATTCCTCCCCATACTTCTGACTTTGGATTCTGCATAGAGGACTGTCTTTTGCTATTGTCTGCTCATTTTTCAATCAAAAACATTCTCTCAGAAAAAACTGGACACTGAAATGTGACGTTCCGCTCTCTTTCTCTCTCTTCCTCACTCCTCTAGAAAGATACAGTAAGGGCATTCAGAAGGCTATATATTGTTGTCATATAGATTGTAGTCATTGCTACAGGTGAAGTGAGAAGAACATAAGTAGAGCCGTCTCTCGATCATGCCCCTGCCATCCCCTTTTTCCATCCTAGATTTTTGTTTGCTTCGTTATATACCTTACTTTGCAATACCAGCCACAAATCATAGCTAGGTGGGATGTAAAGTTAAGATTTTTTGTTTCTTAAAAGAATAAAAAACTCATGCCAATATACAAGTACTTTAGTTACATATCTAGGAAAATATAAAAAAATGCATGCTACAGGTGCATGGATGACATACTATTAAGTGAAAGTAGATTTCTGATGTTTCTGACGAGGACTGTGATAAATTGCAAAATCAGAAGATGAAAAAAAGTTGTAATTATTTCTAAACTTAATAAAAAAATTCAAAGTGCACAGTTACTTCTAAAGGCAATTATAATGCTACAGGAATTTGGTATTGATTCACACAGTACACATTAGATTCAGCATAATTTTTTTCCCTGTGTATGTGTCAGGAAACAGTCTGTAATGGTTTTATGGTTTTTGAAAATAAAAATATGTACAAAGACTAGAACGAAGGTACTTTTTTTACCACAGTTGCACAACAGAGAAGCAGACAGACAGTTACTCATTTTCATCACATTCGAGTTTCACTAGCAGATTCACTGGGACTGGAAGCAGTGAAATTGAAAGGACACAGGTCACTGCAGGTGACATTTTGAAAAATGGCAGTGAGACTATTATTTCATTGGGGTTTAGGAGAATTAAAGGGAGGAAAGAGGAATTAAGGAAGGCACTTAAGTTCAAAGCTCAGAAATTTTATTATTAACTGTAATAGCTTCCTAATTTTGGAGAGTCCTGTGAAAAAACTGTATGGGGAAAGCAGGGCAATCTGGACACAGGAAACCACAATGCTCTCTCCAGTAAAAATTCCCAAGAACTCTAGGGAGCTTTTAAGAACTGACACATTTTGGGCAACCATCACCCTAAAACTACATGTCTGGTGTATGACTCAGTTAATTAATACTAGTTGCATTATTCTGCATCTCTGCTGGACTCCTCCTGACTGCAGGAAGGCTTAATTGCTCTGGGTATGTTTATAGTCCTTTGCTTCTAACAATAGAATAAAAGTCTTACACTGGATATGGCTCACATGCTTTTCCTGAACTTAAGGGCTTGCAGCACTGAAAACTAAAGCCATTGAAGATCAAGATGATGTCATATCTCATGACGACCAAACCGTATCTTCTTTCACTTGTAACAGCAAGTGCAATATTTGTGATGAGATAGATCTAGATTTAAGTATCCAGGTAAAGGAACAAACTTAAACCCAAGACAGGGAGGATATTTCAGTCAAGCATGGTAATTTGAATTTTTAATATTCTGGTTTTATTTGCTTACTCCAATTCTTTGAATGGAACTTTTTAGCAACTAGTTTTTGTACCAATTACAGCTATACCTGTAAGTTTCTATAGATAAAATCTGAAAAGCTTGCTAAAACACCATATGATGATGGACAAGCAGTTTCAGGGTGTCAATGCTTGAATTTAAGACAGTTATTAATTTTCAGAGACTATGAAAATTTAACAGCTTTATTTATTTACTATGATAGACGTTTCATTTACTGAAGAAACAAGAAAATCAACAGCTGTTGAAAATATAAAAAGGAAAAAGTTTTCCAAGTTTTTATGAGCACCAAGGTACAAATTCCCCTAAAAACAGCTCCTTGAGTTGAAATGATAAAACAATCATTTCCAAGCAACCACCAGAAAAACTGTGTAAAGGGGTCATAGCAGAAAACAGATTTTTGACAAAAGTTTGCTATAACTTTGGAAGCTCAGAATCAAAGGAACAGTATAATTCTGCATGGATCCCTTTTCATCTTGTGAAAATACAGAAGAATCAAGATTTTTTAGAAAAATCTAAACTTGGATTGAGAAATTACCTTTTAATAAGATACAGTTTAATATGAAGAATGGTAATTTTACTTTGTATTTAACAGATTACAGGTAAAGTGGATGAAAGACTAAAGACTTGTTTCAATCCTAAACAGTAATTCTTTTTCCCCCCTTCTCAAGTATTGCACATAAATAAGGCAGCAAAAAATATTTCATGTTATAATTAATGGTAGGAATTAATTCAAACATTTCTGTAATAACTCCAGGCAGTGAACAATAGCAGCTTTTGATCGTTAATCTCCCATTTATAAAATAATTTGGTGAAACTTCCAAAATAAAAAAAAATAAAAAGCCTTTAGGCCAGGAAAATAAATTCTAAAGTAATTTATATGTTTGTGGACTACAATCCTTATTTACTTGTGATGAAGGTACATTTGCAATCTAAGGGATTTTAAAATTAATTTTTAACCAAAGAACAGGTACTTAACATCCACCTTTCAGAATAATTTACCTTAAGAGTAAATCTCGTAAGTGTAAAAGTAGAAAAATACATTTGCCCAGTGAGGTTTTTTTTTCATTAGAAAGTTTCAGAAGTACCAGCAACAATACAATGCCCCCATGTGGACATATATATTTAATTTAGATTTATCTTAAATCTATTTCTAATGAATAGATTCTGAATCAAAGGGTGTGGGTAGATCTAAATGCGCAACCAGTAAATTCCTTTCATATAAATCTGCACCACAAAATACAGATGAATATAATTCCAAACACATCTCAGTTTTTTTGTTCAGGCAAGACCCCAATAGAAAAAAGGCACTGATTTTTGAATGTATATTTGCAAAGCCATAAAGGGCAGCAGATCTTGGCATACATGAACTACATTTCAGGGCTTTATTTGAATGTGTTTGACATTCATTCACAGCTCAGAGACTTACTCATGTCTCCCTTTTTCTTCCTCTCCTTTTTGGGCATAAAAGTAATTTGTGTGTGACTACTGTTAATATTTAGTATAAGCATTTGCCTCAACATGTTACGGACAGTCCAATCCTGTGAGAATTAACAGAAATAAAAAGATGAACTTTGCTTGCCGCCCTCTACAAAAGTCATAAAGGTCATTCAATTTCTAATATTACATTTGCTTTTTAGCTAGAATAAATATTTTTTTTTCTTATCCAAACAGCTATAGACTCCCAGTAATCATCACCTTTTACTGAAGCTAAATTAATGCTTCCTGTCCTTCCTCCCTTTTTTTTACCTGGTCATTCCATGTGAAGTCAGGAGCAATGTTCAGCCGAACTCGGAGCACTGTGCGGGTAATTGGCTGAATTGTTGCTTCCATTATGATGGCGGGTATTTGATGGACACATTGTTTTACCTTTAACCCAATCTTCACATGATGCAGCATATGACCTGCCAAGAAAACATTAGGTGTAACAAATTTGCATTTCCAGGAAAAAGAATACAACTCTGACTTTCAAATAGGCTTTTAGAGAGAAGTATTACTGCTTGCTTGTTTTGCTCTTAGGTGTGTAAATGTCTGACTCTCTTGACCTGGCATGTCTGCATATTTTGTAATACTTAACTTGAATTAGCAATTTATAGCCTAGAAAAATCAGTATTAACCCCCCTGTTGGCTATAACTAAGGGGTTAAAATAACTATTAAGAATTCACACTGAAAACATATTATGTCAAGGTAGCTCTCTTTCCTTTACTGACTTTTTGACCAAGTTCTTACCAAGCCATATAGTTCTGTTTTAAAGCACAAATATTGACTTTTTACTTAATGAAGGGCACACATTTGAACTTCTACAGTTTCTGTATAGTGATTCAAAACAGACCGAATGCTTTTCATAAAACTGAACAAAGGTAGTTAATAGCTTAAAAATACACAAGTAAACATCTGACAGCAGCTCTGATATTTCAGACTATACCAGTGTGTAGCTGAGACAAAGGAAAAACTAAATGTTGCAATGTTTTTTTATTTTCTATTGCAATCATAGCAACTAAGGCAATAAAGCGATTATATTCATCAAGAAAAATGTCCTACTTGTATTTTACAGTCCAAATCTCTGTTTCCTTGCTCTGCATTTTAAATATAAAACAAAGTGTGTAGCAGTGATTTCTTGGTTGCCTGAAAAATACTGCACCCTCCAGCTTTTTTAGGAAAAGACAGTTAATTTATTACATTTTCACTGAAATTTCTTATGTAACTATGTAGCACGTATTTTAGATTTTAACTGTGATGGTGACAAGTATTCCCTGTTAAAAGCTACCTTACCAATGGTTATTGATATTTTCTGGTATTATTATGTGGTTCCTGTCCACACTTATCCATTTAAAAAAGTAAAAAAAAAGGAGAAGAAATTCTATTAATTGCATTATGTGCAAAGTGAAAAGGTGATGCAATCTTTTTCTTAAAAAAAAAACAACAACCCAAATTTGGGAGCATAGCATCTTGCAATTCCTACTTTTCCCCTATTGGTCCTGACTTTAACTTTTCAGGTTTTCTTATTTAAAAACTGGCAGGTATTGCAGATATTGCCTCACACAGGTTTATACTCTGAAGAAGTGAATGGTGATCTTGCTCAAGAAATAAATCCCTAATACAACAGTTTTAACACTTATTTAATCGGTTTAATTTGCAGTTGGTAAAATAAGTGCACCTCCAGCAAATGGGTTATTAAAAACCAAAGCACTTATATTGGTACACATGGATGATACATGCAGTATTATAGCATACTTGCAGAGGGACTCACTTTTGCAATTACAGGTAAAAGCTCAGAAATCAGGTTAAATAAAGACAGATGACAAATATTCAAAGATACGACTCAATAAACCTATGTAGGCAAGCACACTTTTTCAAGCCAAAAATCACTTTCTTTATCATGATGTGTGAGGTGAACTGTGTTTGCACAGGACAGCACTGAGGTTTCTTACACTTACCTGCTAGGAGAAACTTCTACAAAATATTACAAAACTCTCTCCCCGCAGCTGCCTCCCCCAGTCCTCCTTTTTTTAAATAGTCACATTATGAAAAACCATTGATGGCAATTAAGAAACATTAAAATTTTCTGAAGAAAAGCTGACTATTTGAGAAAATAGGCATGTTTGAAAAAAAAAGAATAAATTTTGCTTATTCCACAATGATTGTCATCTGTATTCTGAAAAAAACAGGACTGTTTATCTTGGATAACAGTGATTTCCTGGCTTTTTGGAAACTCCATGGTTACACTGCAAGAGCACATAGACTGGTGTTGACCAATTCAAGGCACACTGGAATCCAGGATCTGTGCCCACGACACGCTCTTCGCTCACTGGGAGAGCTGGCACCTCTCTGATACTTGTATCTCCCGCTAAGCCACGGAACAAGTTAGCCAGCTCCCGCCTTTGTTATTCCATCTCCAAGGGCACAAAAAACATTTAAAAATGAAGAAACACTAAATCTATTCCTATGAAGTCAGAAAACAAGGCAGCACCTGAGAGTTATGCCTTTTCTCCTTTCAACATGGCTTTGAATTCAAAATAAAAATAAGGCGGCTGCCAGGCAAGCACTCCTTCACATCCCTGGTGTCAGAGAGAGTCTAGACAGGAGGAAGTGTGCCAAGTATCTATACTCACAGAGATGCACAGATCCACTTGCTTGGATATTTATAAGGCTGATGAATATGAAATATCATTTCATATAGTCAGCAATTACCTAATTTCACAGTCAATTCCCAAGACTCATCTACTTTCAAACTAAGTTAATATAAAACAAAACTAGACAAATTGCAGGTATATATAGCTAAATTTCTATCAATTCTGTCATTATTAGTTACACTATGTTGAAGGAAGCAAAATTAGTTTTGTATTTTAGCACAAAATTTCTTGCTTCTTCAAGGGCAGTTAAGGGGAGAAAGAATCATAAACAGAAACACTCCCCAAAACACACCAAAACCAACCAACCAACCAAACTCCCACAATTAATGGAAAAGAATAATAAGTACTTTACAAATACACAACAAATTACTAGATGTGAATTAAAAAGCATAATAATTCTAACATTTCAAATAAAATGCTATGTTTTTAATACATTTAAAAATACTATATATTAAAATACACAGTTAAAGTTAGTTAGCTTTTAAAATGTTGCCACAGTCTGTTGGTCTAATTAATTTATAAATAAAAATACAGCCTCTAAATCCACAAACTTTTACATATTTATTAAAAGTTTTCCAACTTAAATTAGGCACATAACAAAGTTTCCTAAACTAGGAATGTACTACTCTTTCAAATGAGAGAAATATTAAGTCAACGGTGACAACATCGAAGCAGTGAGTATGAAGTGTGTTTTTATTGCAAAATTAGATTTTTCAAAAAATGGCAGTTTGTTTCTCAAGTTTGCCATGAACAGGTGCAAAGAAAGTCCAAAAAAAGAAAAAAATACACTAAGGAAAAAGAAAGTCATTCCAAGTGAAGCTTTTTTTTCAACGTCAACCAGCTGGTAGAAAGTTTATGCCCAACACAGTAAGTTTATATACACTTACTAGAAATTGTCATTATGTCTATCAGTAGGCTTGTGGATTTTCTCATTATTGAACTATCAAATCCTTAAAAGACTCCATTAAGGTTTTGCTGCAATGAGATCAGTGACAATGAATTTTCCATGTTCAGTCAAAATGATGGCAGTATTTCAGAAGGCGGCCATTTACTGATAGCATACCTGGATATAATAATCAGTTTTTATTCTTTCTCATGCTAATAGTATTTCCATTAAAAAAATAAAGGCTATATTTTTCCAACTGGCAAAAATCAACAGATGCCTTTCATAGTAGTGTGTCATATAAAGTGGGCAAAAAGGGAAGCACAGGTCAACATAAATATGTACATACATACATACACATATATCATACATACAGATACACGTATAAACATACATCTCCTCTCCATCTGTGTTCTGTGATTACCAGGACATGGACTAGCCTCATCCTTAGAGCTGTGCCATATTACAAGCTGAGGAGATGTAAAAACCTCTCCTTATTGGACAGACCATAATACCATGCTAGGGTGTGGCACACAGCTACATGGCTTCCAGACCACAGTGGATGTATTAATGAATGGCTCAGCTTTAGTTCTAACTTAGCCAGTGGTTTCTAACAGTTTAAGCATACCAGCCTTGCTGATTTCTCACCTATTTCATCTTTCCTCATGTCCTTCATCTTGTCTATAGTGAGATTCTTCTCTTCCAACTTGGAAAGGACTGATGGTGGTAACACTGAGAACTGCCTCAAAGGGCTAACCCAGCCCCACAGCCGCTTGTCAATAACTTTGCTGAGGTTCAGTAGTCGATATGTCATTGCAGGCCAACGTTTCCTAAGGGCAATCTCAAAAAGAGCTCGAACAATACGAGCTGCATTCTGGAAAGTGAAAAAAAAAAGGCAAAACTGTTGTAATTCTCTGAAATATTCCTTGTGAAATGAAAAATATCCCATAGACTCATCTTTGACAAACCATAACAACAGTTTTTCTTTTCAAACTTATTTCAAATGTTTTTGACAACTATTTTTTCCATCACTGTCTAGTGGTAGAACTACCTCCTGATTGTCTTTAGAAATTATGAAAAGAAACATGTGCAACCAATTAAAGTTGTAGTGTCAAGTCTGCCATAGACTTTTGATCGTGGTTATGCTAAGATTTCAGAGTTCTACATTTATTGCATCTCAATCACTCCTGAAACAAATTCACTTACTGTACCCCCCCTATAATACACACCAGCAAACTCACTTTATGTGGGAATTCAAGTTCTATTTTTTTTTCAGTTACGCTTCCATAATAGCGTCCCATTTCACACTGAATTTCACAACATTTGCACAGAAGCTTAACAGTAGTGACTTTTTTAAAATTTAAAATTGTTACTATATTCTGAGACTATTGTATAACCAAACTGTATAAATCTGCTCTGGACTTGGAAAACTAATTATTAACATAAGTTTGAATGAGGTCAGTCTTATCCTGAAAACTTAAGTTATGATATTCCTTCCATAAACTTTTCAAGCTGTATTATGAAGCTCTGTGTGTGTATGTATTTTTTTTTCCCCTTCCCCTACCGATACTATGTCTGGATTAGGAATTATGTTCTTGATTCACTGAATAGAATATAATCATTCCCTACTGGCTCTGCTATGCCACCAGGAATAAAAAATAGAAAATTATTTGGTTGTGATAGGAAGCATATGTTACTAAAGAAGCACATTCCTCTTTCTTAGAAAGGATGAATAATTTTCTTAATAGTCACTATCCCAGTAAAAAAAAAAAAAAATCACGATTTGTAACACTGGTTCCACAACTACAATTTATGAAGATCAGAGAAGACCATGTTGTCTCACTAAAAATGCTGTAACTGAGACAGACAAATAAAAGCAACTATCTTTTTATGATATGCATAATCAATTCAGAATTTTATAATTTTTACCCATACATGCTATAAAATACAAACATTTCTGAAGAAGGTTACGCTAATATGAAAACGCTGCTGAAGAACATGTATAGTTTTGAATATTTCAATCTCTTCTTTAGCACCAACTAACTGCAATTTTTCAGTTAATTCTTTCCAAAGCGGTTTTGTAAGGATGAGAGAAAAATGATTCCATGCAACATGTTGCTGATTGTTAAAAAAAAAAAGAGAGACAGACACAGGATGGGCTAAAAGGTAAAACTTAATAATCAATTTTATAAATCTGCTATTGTTGCACATCTGGGATTGTCTGCAAACATTTTGTTGCTCTGAATTCTTCGGGATCCAGAATTCAAAACTTTCAAGCAACACCCCTTTCTTTCTAAGATGGACTATCGTTGTGTAAGCAAGCAGCTTGTATCACAGTCCTCTTATTAGATATCTGTGCCATGTCCTCCTGTGTGCATGTCTGTGTAGTAACTAAACGTGCTGTGTGACCATGAACCCTTCAGGTGTCCAATCAAGGCGACAAATACACAGACTGGTATGTAAATCTGCACGATTACATCTAGCAACAAAATTATAATAGCACATCTTTCTTGTGCAAACCAAGGTATGTGAATTGAACATCAATTACGTATTGCAGAATGAAGGTTAAAAGTAGCCAAAAATAGATTACGAAGGTCTTTCACATTTAGAAGAAAATGCAGAAAGTTAAGAACACAATTTTTGTGCAATCACCGTTAGAGCTATTAATATAATAAGACTACAAAAAAAAGACATTAAAAATTAACAAAAAAGTGCCAGTCTCCCAAGGTAGCCTTTTGCAAAACTTTTCTACATAATTATTATGCTACACGTGCTCTGATTTTCAAATGAACTTGCATAAAAATGTATAAAAAGATGCAGATAAGGGCCTACTTATGTAACTGCAAACGTTTCAGAGAACGAAAACAGAAGATAGCAATACTATTTTTACCTGTGCCACATATGCAGAATCTGAAATCAGAGAGAAGCTGTCCATCTCCCCTCTGCTAATGTATGTTTGAAGGAGGATATTAATTTTTCCATAATTGTTTTCCACACCTCCTGGAGCAGGAAGTTCGCAGAAATCATTCAGCAAGGTATCCAGCTCTTCTATTTCTTCTTCTCTTACCTAAAACACAATTATACATTATGAAGAGGCTGAAGCAATTTGATAAAAATTTTTATACTGAAATCAAATTTGCCTTATAATAGTTACATTACTTTTAAATGAAGTCTCTAGTTTTAAGGAGAAAAAGAAAGAAGAAAAAAAAGCAGCAAACCCACCTCTTCCACAATGTAGCTAATAGAACATAATTGAAACTATCTTAATAGGGACACAATTACATTTTGTAATTCATCACCATCTATTAAGGTTGCCATTGACATACAAAAATTTGATATGACACAAAAATTGAATCTTCTGACCTTACCATCCTTCATCTGATGAGATTTCATTTTTTATTTGACCAGAGTAAAACCTCTGTCCATCTGGATTAGGACAATCTTGAATTAACATTAAATGTACTCATTATAGTTACCTAGTTAGCGTGTGGCATAATAAATTTTTAAACTCAAAACTGTGAAGTACTATGATTCATCATATTAGAATTTTCACTGTTAATAAGATTAAGTCTTATTATGAGCAAAGAAATATTAATATCTATGGTTTGAATAATGCATCACATTTCACATTCTAACTGATGACCCTTACATGGCAAAACTAGCATAAATCTACATATTCTTTGATTTACTGATAGTCTGTTAGTGTGAAACTTATTTAAAGAGGGTAAATGTTTGGTCCCTGTAGGGAACCATCTGAAAGTAATTTTCATTTGGACCTGACTACCTGACATACAAAAGACCCTATGACAATTGGGTTAAAATCCCCAGTGATCCAGTCATTGGTCCCATGGGAAAGAAAGAGATGAAGTACACAAACACCACAGACGACTCCAGTGTCAGGGGAATACTATGCTCTGCTTATAATAGCATTTTTGATAATTTTTTTCTGCTCTTGTGTAGCACAGTACAGGTCAAATCCAGATCTGTATTTCAGCCACTGGTGAGTTACCTATTTCAAAATGCAGAATTTTTAAAGGCATTATGGAGACATGACTTATATTACCAAAAGTTGCAATTTGTATCACACAGAGGGGCAAATCAGGAGTTATCCTTATGAAAACCAGTTACTAGTTTTAACGCTCAGAGCTGCATGGCACATGAATCACAAAAATCTGGAAATGATGGCACACTGATACCGTACCATACAAATCTGAGGAAGCAAAGTAGAAAAACTACGTTTTAGTCAAGAAGCATCACTACTAACTTTATTACAAATATAGAAACATATCACATAATATTTTCCATATGATTTTCTTTTAAATATTAAATTATGCTAAATTTAGACACAGCAAAGCAATATCACTATCATAAAAACCCCCAACCCCTCTATCTTGGAAAACGTTCCATGTATGACTGTGAAACCTCACTGCTTATTATCTTCTATAATAGAAGAGATTATAGCAAAATAGAATTTCTCCATTAGATAAAGAGATGGTAATACTCAGACAATGTGTGCAAATATGTAAATATGTAGATGGTGAGGGATTCACACTGCCAGTTCACCGAGCCAGGTGAATGAGAGCCAACTCTGATGTGAAAGTTGAATAATTATGGTAAAATGGCAATAAGCCTGAGCTAATAAACCCTGTGGAGTCTGGCTTGTACCTCTACGAGATGAAAGCATGGGCAAACAAGCTCATGCCAGCTTGGAATGTATTGCCTTGTGTCCTCCCCACAAAAAGGAAGCAAAAAGAGAGGTTGGAACTAAACCGAGTACGATGGCACAGTAACTTTCTAGCCTACACAAAATCTGTTACGACAACCTTCTTGATTTCAAATTTGAATTTAATTTATGGGAATTTATCACTCTGCCAATCTAGTATTGTTCCCTGCATGAAATACATCACAGAGTTAACTTTCTGTCTCGTTACTGATAAAGCAAATCATTCAGGGAGACATTTAATAATGCTTTAAACTTCAAACAGAAAAACTATCTCATCCCTGGGCACACTG
Source organism: Grallaria varia (assembly GCA_013396735.1). Lineage (NCBI taxonomy): Eukaryota > Metazoa > Chordata > Aves > Passeriformes > Formicariidae > Grallaria > Grallaria varia. The sequence goes on from VWZG01002654.1 coordinate 842,897, forward strand.
TCCCAATGGACCCTTAGCTTTACCTGTTAATAATCAAGGAGCTGAAAATTTCTTAAAAGCATTTGAAAGAAATACTCAAACATCTATAATTAGTTATTAAATGTGCACTATAGTTGAGACTGAAACTTTGAGTGAGAGCATAATACGCCTACTTAGAAAACATTTTATAATGGTGCTTAACAGTTAACTAAACTTGTGTGTGTAGACAATATTTAGGAAGTAAGTACTACAGAAGTGTTTATCTAGTTCCAAGACACTCTTTTACTTTACCTTTATCTGTTCAAATTCTTCAGCTTTTGACACTATAGCAAGAATATCGCCTTCTGTTTTATGAGCATCAAACAATTCATTGAAAGTCTATTAAAAACAAAAGGAATTGATTTAGCACAGAAAATAAAAGTGCACATATAGCTCAAAACAAAGAAATACTAACCAAGATTTTAAAAGGCATATAAGGTTAAAATTTACGTTATTGGAAGACTAGAGTGATGCAATTTAAACAGGAACAACACTGAATTGCTGAAAGAACAACTTATCAGCAGTTTCAGAAAAACAGTCCCTAGAAACTTGGCCACCCCAAAATGAAGAGACATGCAACATGGTCACTTCAAAAGAAAAAGGTCTAGGACATACTTGAGTGAATAAATATGTGAGACTAATTATACATACTGACAGTAAAAAGTTAAAAATTATTAAGGTTGAGTGTTCAGCTTTTATTTAAGAAAAGTAGTTATTTGCTAAAAAAGTAAGGTTTTAAGATATACATCAAATCAAGCTTCCAATACTACAAAATTTTGTACGTGTTTACAATACAATCTGATTACAGTGCCAAAAGTTGTTTAAGGTTGGCAACTGGATAGGATTTTCTGCCAGAGAAACTTGTCTGTTATCAGACACTACACTTCAATGTGTTATCATGTACACACACTATGGATATCAAAATATTCCTTATAATTCTCCTAAAAGAAGTCAAAAAGACTACAGGAATTTCAAATCTCACTTAACACCAAGTCTAATTTTTCAGTATTGCTTGATATTTCATTTCTTTCTTTTTCTTATTTCCTCTCTCCCTATTTCAGTAAATATGATTCGAAAATATAGTGAACAAATCAGCTACATATTCTGTAATACCTTACAACTATTTTAGGTATACATTCAAAAAGAAGGAAAAAAATCCCAGAAATAGAACATCATCTTTTACCTCAATAGTATTGTATTTAATATAGTAGTGGCTGGCAGTTCTGCCTAAGTCTGTTGAAGAAAAAAAGCCAGTTCGTTCTTCAAAGCGAATCATGCGGGCTTTGTCCAGTTTTCTGCCGACTTCAATTACCAATTGTTCTCTGTGCTTTTCTAGACCTGGATCCATCTAGACATGAAACAGACAGATGTATTTCCATTAAAAAAAAAGTGTTAAATAAATAATTTTATTGAGACAACCCAGCCACGCAAAGTCAGAAATCAGATAAAAGGAAGGTACAGTTCTTAAATTGAGATTTTCTTGAGATCTTACTAATAACAGGTACATTGACATTATTGAAAAAAACTGTATGCATGGGAGAAAATAATCAGAATAACATTTCTTTTGCAATGCTTTGAGACTATCAATAGAATGTAGACTAATATTACTTATGAAACAGTAGCATGATTATGAAATAAATTTACACTGAAATTTTTGAAAGAAGTTTCAGTGACAACATATTCTTCATTAAATTATCATTTCTGTATCACTTCACAAAAACGTGACATCTTATGGCATCTTCCGTTTATGAAAATGGCTGAAGATATATGTTGCCTGGTTAGTTGATGTAAGGATGGCTTTAATTGTATCCTCACTAGATTAAGCTCCAAATGGAATAGCTTAAATGTTTACTAGCAAAAGCCCTCTAATGTCCTCAAGAGCTTTAGGTATGTCAACTGGGATATTCTAATCACTGAGTTATAGACATAGAGTAACCCTCATGTTAAGAGCACACAAGGAGGTGCTGCTCCCAACACCATTTCTGTTCATATCAGAGTCCAGGAAATTCGGCATTTTGTCCAAATAATAATGCACGTTATCTCATTAGTATGTAAAAGGCTGGTCAAAACTCCCATCTGAGTGGGACTGCTGTATAATTGTGTGTTTCCATATCATGTACCTGGGACACCCACATTGACGGGGATAGATGAAAAAAACCCTCTGGAATATGTGCCCCTAAGATGGCTCTAATTAGACAGGCAATGTTAGTCACCACATTTGAAAAGACTGAAATTCTGTTCTAGTCTACAGCCAGCATTCTTATTTCAGGGCTTGTATATAGTTCAGATTTCCTACAGAGTAAGTTATACCAGCCCTCTTGGTAAATCTGCAACACAGATATATGACTAAGAAGGCAAAAAGGAGCAAGCTTTAAGAACTGTTATGCCTTGGCTTGTTCTGGTTTTCCCTAGGCCAGGATTCAGTTTCATCTTTGTGCTGAAGTGCTTCATCTCACATTCAGTGAAGCTGCAGACAAACACAGTCATCTCCACAAAGGAGCTGCAAGACTAGTTCCTAATATTCCATCTTTGCTCTGGATGTTACTCTGAAGCTGTTTCTCCTTAGTTATGGCTTGCCTTAGTTTCAAGTCAAAAGTTAAGATGCCAAAGGTCTACCCTGCTTTTCTCAATAGTAGGTCATGCATTGAGGTCAGATTTCAGAGTGGAGGTGGTCAAAAAAAAAGAGTGATCCAGATGCCAGATGTTTAACATTTATTTCTTAAAACTATTGAGGGGGAAAAAATTAAAAAACTATCAAAATACTCCCCTACTCTTTTGGCAGTCCAAATTACATATATAAAAGCTAAAGCTGTAACAGTAGACCAACATTTTTTACAAATAAAGTTTTAACTTTAAAGGAAAGGTCACCAACTTGAAAAGGCTGTGAAACAATATCGGAGTCTAGAGAATCCATGGTTAGCACCCTTCTTGTTGAACTTGCATAATTAGAAATCCTGCAAAGTAAAAGATGTAGCCTAGAACGGCTTTTACTCTTAAAATGAGCCTTGTCATATCCACAGTAAGAAACTGAGCAGGTCTGGAGTATACATATGGAAATTCCAAAATGCATGATAAAGTACATTACTATTAATGATAAATGAATTATTATCCAAATTGTTTTCTCTAGCTTAATGAGAGAAATGTTGGGCACACATTCTTCTAACTTTTACAGATGTACTAAATAAAAGCTTTATGGGGATAAACAGCTTTGCTTAACCTTGGGAACACCCCAGAATAGAACCAAGCAGAGGAGAAAAACAGACAAAAGGGTTTATTTTAAAAACCCAGACACCTTTCCTTTGGAACCCTAACATTATGAGAAAATCCTGTAATTCATCCTACAGGCTTCATTAACACAATATTTTCATTTGCTGGGTTTGACCTGCTCACTCTTTGTTTTTTCTTGCTGCTCATCATAAATTTTGGCCATATTCACAAATCAGTGAACGGCATTATTAGCACTTCTGCCAAACAACTTGAAAAAATCACAAATCAAAACAGTGGACCCGCAGTAGTCTACTCCTGGGTATAGCCCAGAAATGTCCTGGATACAACATGTGGGCTGTCAAGTGTGTCAGTGCATGGCAGGTGCGCGCTTGCCATGGTCTCCCTGTGCAGCACAACACACCCTATTACGTGGACAGGGCCTTTGGGGCCCTAAAGTAATTACTGGATGTGGTGAGCCCCAGTGGAAGGGGAAAGGAGGATGGGTTTGCATCATCTCAGCCCCATCAAACAGCTTAGAAGTGTGATCCGTGATGGTTATATGAATTCTGAACGGATAACACCGATTCCCAGTCAAAACGGAGATAGAAAGTGGCACACTGCAACATTACTAAAAACAATAAAATACTTCGGATACCTATACCCAGAACAGAAGGAATAGAATTACCTAATTGAGCAAATACTTGGTTATGCCTGCATCTGGCACTTATAGCATCCTTATACTATCTATAAAATATTAGCTTTGAAGTTTAAAACTGTTTTATCTAGAAAATAAGGGGATTTGCTTTGGTTTTGCTCCTACATGAAAGAGTAACACTTCACATTGATATAAGTCGTTGCTGCCTCAACACAAACATAAGAATGTGATGTATTAGCACACCAAATCAAAAGGGGTACAAAGAAGGTTAGTGGCAGAAAATGACAAATGCTGGCAATCTCTACTTTCTCAGCAGCTGAATAAAAACACAAGAGCAAGGAAAGGGGGAGTAACTCTTGTTCATTATTTTTTAAATTTATAAAAAATATTTCTGTTAGTGCTTTATTACTTTTTTCACCAGTTATTACCACCACAGTTATATTTCTTTTAATCTAAAATTTAATAGTGAAAAACAAGAAAGGAATTTATAGTAATGGCACAACATTCATAGCAAATCAATTTTTTGTTTCTGTTTATCTACTACTTTGTGGTCTATGTTATATACTGTTATATTAACATATGGTAATGTACTATACAGGTTTTTATAGAAAACAGATTTGAGACGACCAGAGCTTTGAAGGTGTCTGCAGAAGCTTAAACAATAGCCCACCTACTTCCACTGCAGCGTCCACTATTAGAGACAAAAGATATCAAAAAACTGTCTCCTGACATATACCTGTTACCATGATCTAAAAAACTGCTGCTCACAATATCAAGACAACTTATCAAGTCACAAAACAGATTCATGACACGTGAAATAAATGGCAGTTACCATACAGTTGTGGGTTTGACCTGCATTAGGCTCAAACAACTGTGTCCAACTATGTTAACATCAAATGCTTATAAATAGCTCTCTAAAAAAAAAAAAGTAAAAATATTTAGATAATCTGTTAATTTTTAAACTTTCTAAAAATTACAGATATTGAAAAAAACTTGGGGAAAAGAATCCTCATGTAACTGTGTTCTGATTCGTATCACTGTATGGAACACTTCTAAATAAATAAGAGAAGTTAAAAAACAAATTAATTAAAAAAACCCTTAGAATTAATAAATGACAAGAAAGAAAATACCACTCCATTAAAAATTTCATTTTATAGTTATAAGATGCCATGTCATGAAATGTTTTAAAACAAAAGCTGACAGGGATAGGGAGGAGTCAAGCAACTCAAAAATGCTTTCTTTTATCAGCTGTATTTAGCCTACGAAACTGAAACACTGAAAACAGGCTAAGTTACAATGCCTGTCTGATAAGAATGAATGGTGTCCTTTGGAGCATAACTTGACCAGTCGAATGTATTTTTATGTGAACAGAAGGGGCCTCATAATTCAGTGTAAAAAACACTCTGCTACAGAAAGTATCTTCCTTTTTCTAAGCACTTTAAAAGAATTGCTGATGTCAGGTTAAGTAGAAATAGCAAATATTTATCCTCACATCAGGGAAGGATTAGAGACCCAGAACAGGTTACAGATTTTTTCAAAAATGCATTTTGTACCTGATAAGCTTTGTGACTGATGCCATACACTAATGGATTTGCTCTCATCCGTACATAAAGATAAGTGTAACTTATCCACTTTACTGCTTCTTCCACATTAGTTACTGTACCAAGAGCAATCTGGAAATAGAAAAAGAGACAAAATTAAGTTTATATGTTACAGCTGCACATAAGTATTTGGCTGAAAAACACATGGAATTCAGAATATTAACACTAGATTAAAGCAAGTGTCAGGACGTTTCCAACTTAAACAATTTTGAAGTCATCATAAGACAGTAACTTGAACCATTTACACATCTTTATCTTATGAACACTTAGTAACGTGGTATTTTTTGACATAATACTAGAGATACAATGACCATATATCATCTTTCCTCCCCCACTTAAGATTTTTACAATTAAGAGATGATACTGAGCAACCTTGTTATAAAAAAAGAAAAAAGACAAACAAAACAAAATAATTCATTAGTCCATATGGCCAATGTAACTTAAAGAAAAGTACTCTAAAGGAAAAAAAAAAAATCTACATTAGAAAGATTAATTTCTTCATAACAATCTGAAAGCACTATCTGCTCCAGGTCCTAAACAAAATTGTAACAAGAATCTTTAGGATTTTTCTTCATCATGTCCTTGTACTTGCCAATCTCTTTATACACAGTTTTTATTATAAATAGTTTTCTCATTTTGTATTTGGGAAATCAAACATACAGGTACCTGCTACATTTTTTTAATATCAAAACATAACAAAATTGAACATGTAATATATGTATATATATACACATGTGTTTATTTATATTTCATGGCTAAATCAGGTGTACCAAACCAGTTTTTTTGTGAAGTGCTTTTTTCTTCTGAATTATTGACCACACACACATTTTTACTTTAATAACTGCAGCTGTATTTTGTACTGGTTACAGTCATGAGAAGCATTTAACCACTTAATTCCAGTTACCCTGATTTTACCAGGAGAATTTAATATTTTCTGCATGTTCCATGAACCAACCTTTTTTGGTTCTTGCTAGACGTTTAAAACA
>VWZG01002655.1:0-20472 GCA_013396735.1 Grallaria varia
CTAGCCATGATGATGATGACCCACTTGCATAGGTGAACAAGAAAAAGCTGGCCAGATATGAGAGTTCTTCTTCAGTAAATGCTTTCTGATCCGTTCCCAGAGTATTACATTATTACCTTCCATATTTTAAACAAATATAACTTCTACAAGTTGACCATGCATAAAACTGTGGACCTTAGGCTTTAATTTCAGAATTATTACATCATCCAGTCTATTTTTTCAGTATAGTATAAGCTGTAAAAATTTATGTTTTGGGGATCAAATATGGATAGCATCAAAAATGTACTCAGCCTAGATGTGAAGCCATCAAGAGGCAAAGGTGTATCAGAGGCCAAGTGTGTCCTCCCCATTTGCAAGGGGCTTTGACTGCTTGGGCTCCAGCCAGGCTGATCTGTGGTGCAGCAGTCCAGCCTTGAACCAGATCTGTAAGCCTTGTTGATGGGACCACTCTTCTTTCTAGAGATTCTTTTAAGATTAGAGTCTTGTCTTTGGACTCTGCCTAAGCTACATGGCAGCTTCACCATGCCTTGCATGTACCAGTGATCCAGACCTTGACTTGCTGTCTTGATTTCCAGGTTTGACCTCAGACCTGATTCACCATTTCTGACCTGTGCCATGATCTGGATTGTTGAATTAACCTGGTTATGCTTACCCTACTGTACCCTTTGTCAGTGAGGTCACTGTCCCTATCTGTCCTGCTGTCACAGCTCTCTCCCTTTGCCAGACAGATCATGGTTGGACCAGATCTTTGATTACTTCTCTTGGGAGTGTGCTCCAGCAGGTCATCACCACTGCTAAACAAAACCATAGAAATACATCCCTTTCGAATGAGTAGTTACCTATTATTGCTGCTTTTTCCACTGAACTGAAGAACATCAATGCCCCCTTGCCATGAGGAAGGGATTACATGTCTTGATCAAGTCATCCTTTGATTGCCTGTTGAGATGTAAAGCAAGTTCTTGAAATCGTTCACCTATCAGACATATTCTTTTATCTCTCAAATAATTTACAACTTCTCTTCTTCACTGGCTTTTTAACATGCTTTTAAAACATTATGAGCACAGCTGCACATCCTATTTCAGTATGCTATATAAGTACATCATACAGAGATCCTGTTCTGTGTCACATTGCCTGTTTCCATAAGTACTCTTTGCTCTGACATGTCAAGATTGCACAGTCAGGTTCTTTTCCACTAAGGTGCCCAATTTTACTCACAGCAAACTGCTTTTGACAGTATGCTTCCCCTTCCTCTTCTTTTTCATCTCCCATTCCCTTTCTGCAAGTGGTCATTTGCCTTTTTTGTTCTTAGGGCAAATTTGAGAAAACACAGATTATGTGATAGAGTAGGTTTCTCTGCATAGTGAGAGTAGGGCACTTCTCCTGTCCCTGTGTGTGGTAAATAGTCAGAATAGCAATGTTGCCTTAAGACAATGAAGAATTGATGAGGCTGGTTAAGAAAAACAAGCCTTGTTATAAATAAGGACATCAGGGTGCACATAAAGACCCTCTGATGAAGGTCAGAGATACTATACTGCTGCCTCGATACATGGAGGAGGACTGAAGTGTTTATTCTACCCCTTTTGTTAACTCTAAGTTTTGACCGAAAGTAACCAAGACCCTCATTACGCCCCATTAACATATTAATTTACGCACCCCTCAGGATGCAGATGAAGGAGACATGGGACATGGAATGCATGTATGACAAAAGTCACCAAACCACACCTATTCCATTGAGACAGGCCAAAATTTATCGTACAAAAAGACAGCTTCAGGGAAGAAAGGGTTGGAGGGGAAAAACATCGCTGCTTGCTCAAGGTCAGTCGACAGACTGCATCTCCTCTTCTCCTGAAAAGAAGCCTTTATGTGAGCTTTGCGTCTCCAACTGCATGGGAGCACAACTGGGAATATTCATTTATACATATATAGCACTACTAGATGTCTCTTACTAATCTTCCTATTGCGACACACATCAAACCTCTGTAGTTACTGCCTTTATCACTGGCAATCCTGAAGCTGCTTTCCTGGTGCTCCAATGAACCGCATTGCTTATGAATCTGGAACATGCCAAGTCCTTATTGAATATGATCAGTCCTACAGTACTGCATTGGTAAACTGCACTAATTGTGCATCTGTCCTCATGCAAGTTCTCCTTTTGAACTTGACCAGAATTATAATGCTAAATTAGTTATTACTGCAAATTAAACCCAGGCTCACCCAGCCCCTCTGATCTCTGATGACCAGCTTGAAAGCAAGAGGATGTACATTCTGCTAAATTCCCATACCCTTAATACAATACTCTGTCATCTATCAGGCTCATTGTCTATGTGCTGGGAATAGTGCAGAGCCCCATTGGATCATGCTATTCCATGACTGTACAAAGATAGCTCTATTAGTGTATGTTCATGACCTTGGTATTGCTCAGTTACACCCCAACTATTTCATCTGACATGTACTTGTCTAATGCTGTACAAAACTAATTTGTGGTCAAAACAAAGTCTAATATCTTAAGGAAATTATGTCTGTTAAATATATACAATTACTCTTATCAAATTTGTCATCTCAGCAAAGATGAAGGACCAATTCTGCTTAAATAAGCAAGCTTTCCAAATCTCTTCACATCAATCTCTTATCTTCTAACTCTTTTGTAGTGTAATGCTATACCAGTTTTCCCCCTATCATTTTGCCTATAATCAATATCAATCCAAAAAAACTTGTTATCCAAAGAGCATAGATGAGATTCCCTAAGGCAAGACCAACATTAACACTCCATCTTTCTTTAATGTCCAAAGTATTCCCAGATTTATTTGTATAACCAGTGCAGAGATCATCCCAAATAACCCTATGAGAAGTTACTTAGACCTGTTGATTGCCAAGTGACCTTGGAAAGTTAATTGTGAAGACAGCCTAATCCCACATCCTTTGACTCCTGAAAGAGAGGAACAGGGATCTTAATACCATGAGGTAAGAGGAGCAGTGGAGAGGGCAACTAGCACAATGGGACACACACTGCTGTTGGATGGAACTGCTCTCACAGGCTCTTACATAGCTGACAGACTGGTATTTAAGTCTTCAACTTGTTATGAAGCTTGTAAGACAATTACTTCAGGTAATCATCATGCAACTCTGTCTGCACCACTAACAGCCTGGCACCACACAGCTTGGGCACAAAGTCTTCAAAAGATATAAGTAGGAGGCTGCCAGAGAATGTGCTCCCTTTCCTACATACATATGAACTTATTATACAAGGATAAATGTCCTGTGTAATATGGTAAAGAGATCTCAGAATATCTCCTCAGAGTTTCTTCTTCTTTGTGCCAGAGAAGATGGCAATGGTGCTGCTGCACTAGCTCTTCATCCATGGCATAGCAGGGAAGCACCGTAACTACTGGGTAGAGATGGCTGACAGAGTTATCCTTGTTGCTCAACAGGACTTAGATTTTCAGTCTCAACCATAATGAAAAATAGGTTTAAATTTTTCTTCATGATATCAGAAGCTCAGCCTATTTCCTCCACCCATCATCTTTCCAGAATCCCTTTCACTTTATCAAAACACCCACACATTTATGCTTTAGACTATTTCTTAATAGTTCTTTCAGCCTCTTTAAGCTACATTTCTGGATCAATGCCAGTACTAGCTGTCTCTCGAAGGAAATGAATTGAAGTCATATCACATCTTGTCCTCCTGCTTTTATTTCTCTATCAAGCTTTTGAATACATATTTGTTTGTGACTGTTTTGGGAGCTCAATGGCCTCTGAATTTAAATCTAGCTATTGCTCATCTTTCCCTGATCTCATAACTACAGCTGTTCCTGCAACAGCCTTTAAGAGTTAATCAAAAAAAAGAACAGCCATTTATAAATGCAGAATTCACATTGGACATTATCCTAATGTTTGTTAAGCTCAGCCTAAAATAATGTTTTATGCAGCTGAAGTATTCTTAATTACTGTCAAAATTATCTTGAGTCCCTGAACAGGGAAAGGGCTGAATCCACTTTTGGCATGAAAGGCAGAAAAATTCAACATTTTGCCTGCTGTGGCTCTGGCTGTCTGGCTGTGTAAGATGACTCTAACAGAGGCAAATATTTGTCCCAAAACCACTTTGGAGCTGACTGGCCAACTTTTTTTCTGAGAGGGAGCCTCAGACATGGCAGATACCCCGTTCTCTGACTCAAGGAAGCTCCTGTGCTTTATCCTCACCTTTCATGAAGGTGCAGGCCTGCCCAGCCTCCTCTCTGGGCACCTCTACTGCACAGTTCCTGCTCCTTCACTCCATAGTTGTTGCTGTTCTGCAGCACATTTTCACCAGAATCAGATATTACCCCTGCCTCATCACAGTAGAGATTGAGCCAAGAAATGTAATTATTGATTTATATGTAGGATACCACTGTGAGCAAGAAAACAAATGATTCAGTGTCTCTGTCAGCACTAGTCTTACTAAAATTGTTGGATGAGTTCATTTTTTACCTCCATCCTCTGAGAGATAACTAGCTCCTTTTCTAGTACAAAAGAAAAAAAAGAGAGAAAATAAGTTGTAAAAAGAAAATCAAATTCTGTTTGTTCTTGAAATTTGAGGGGTGGAAAAAGGAATCATACAAATGGAAAACGCATTTCTCCCTCTTTAGCTAATGTCTCAGAGCCAGATAGGTCTCATTTCCATGTCATCTGCTCATACAATAATTTCACAGAAACTGGATTTTGGGGTGGAAAGACTATTTGTGAGGAACATGGAAAGGACTTTTGCCTGTGTTAATAGTAATTATCCTCAAGCTTTATTTTTCCAAGAGAGGAAGAGGCTATTAGAGACCTTTATTAACTCCACCTACCAGTAAGAAGCTGCAAGTGCCATAACTGGCTGCCCTTCTGGACACCATTGTTCTCCCTGTTGTGCTGTCAGGGACTCACCTGCCTGTGCTGTTTTTTAGCTTCTGCCTTAGATAGAACTAGCTACTCCAAGGTACAACTGCCCTCCCCAGCAGCATTCAGTCACTTACTAAAAGCAAACCTCCTGTAAGTCCCACTCTTCAATAGGCAAGTAAGTGCTCCAGAAGAAAATTCTACATCTACAGACAGCAAAGAGTCCTTGAACAGCAAGGGGATGATTAAGAGCCATCTAACCCTGCCTGCCTTAAGCCTCCAGTCTCCTTCCTGCTGCCTATGCTTTGGGCTTCAGGAAAGGGCCTGAAGGGAACCTGGACAAATGGAAATTCCCATTTGACACTTCCTTTCCTTAAACCTTTTCCCCTTAGGCAGATAGGTTAATATTATAAGGAATCATATATATTTGATTGTCTCAGTGTTTGATGCACTACTTTTTTTAAGCCTTAGCTCTGTAACCAAACAGGTCTTCTGTAAAGTTTTCTTTAAGGCAGAAATGGTATAACATGAATATTGCATACAGTTACATTCTCAGTACAGAAATGTGTATCAAAAAAATAAGCCCATCTAACTTTGACTTGGTCTCCCTTGGGTTGAGACATCATTCAAAGTTACAAAAAAGTGAAAACAACTGTATGAATGATTGCATAGCTGATTGTTTTTTCTAGCACAGACTAGAACAGAAACATCTTGCACATTAGTGAGCACTTACACACAGTACCAAAAAGTAGAGGTTAAGAGTGACAGCCTACTCTGCCCCTCCTTGAAACAGAGCAAAAGCCCCAGAGGCAGCAGGCACTGTAAAGCCTTGAAGCTCTTTCAGTAGAGGAACAAGGAAGCCCTTTGTTCTCCTCCAATTCTTTTTCTTCTCACAGGTACATCTAAGGGTTTATCCCACCTGAACTACAACGATATTTGCAATACTATCATTTCACCTGTTACAACTTCCAGTGGAACAATCATGGAGTAAGCATGCCAAATGGCTCCTGTGTGAATCTTGTGTGATCACCCAGCCTCAGATCTGCCGGGTGAACCACATTAAAAGGATTTTAAAATGTGTCCTTTGAACTGTGGGATCACCCCCATGTCTCTGAAATCTAAAAGCACCTCACAGTCAAGTTATTTCCTAACCAAGTCTAGGGGGACCCAGAGAAGAGCATATGGGAACTCACTTTTCCATTCCTCTCAAGCATGATTGTGGGATTACCTTTTGTGGAGGGAGGCTCCCTGTTTTGACCAGAGTTTCTCACCCCTCTCTGTACTTCCTCCCCTCTTGCTGGCTCCTTTTCTCCCCACTTTGCCCATGAGTTCGTTCTGCTGGTCCTTCCATAGGAGGCATGGTCCGGCCTGCCTCCCTGCCACAAGGACCAGCATGACCAAAACTCCACAGCTGGGGAGGAGGTAAACAGGCAGCTTTTCTTCCTGTTGCCCACTGACATGACTTTCTCATAGTTATACAACATGCAATATTCCCACATTGAAGCATAGGCAGGTAAAATAATTCTGTCATGGGGATACTACTTCATACTCATAGTGGCACTCTCCATTTTTGTAGTCATGTCGCACAAAATTAAAATATATCAAGATTTGAACCGCAGTCAAAAATCTTTCAGACACCTTTGTTCTCCTTCACCATAAAGAAGGGGAAGAAACCTACAGACTGGTGTAATCAGTCTATACAGGTACAGTAAACCACATAGAACAGAGACAGCTGCCGGCCTATTCTGAAGCAGCTTTAAGTTCAGTTTGTCAGGGTTTGGGGTCAACTCTTGCCTTTGGAGGAGCTTTAAGTGAGTTATCTCTCTGAAAGGAATCTGAAGTGTTCCTTTGAGACATGCATTCAAGAACCTATTTTTTGCATACTTCACAAGAGCTGTCCGTATATTTGAGCTTGAGTGAGCCATAATTTATGAAAATTTAGATTGGTGCTAGGCAAGAAAGGGGAGGGAACCCTGGGAAACAAGGGCTGGAACCTTGAGAGCTGGAAGTATTCAGCTGACAATTTACAACAGATCGCTTATCTTAAACAATAGATTTCCTTCACGAGAAAATAATTAGGTCATTAGAACAAGGTGTTAAATATAGCACTGACACTCTCTTCTTTAATAACTATCTTTCCCTCCAAAATGATGGCGTACCACCCAAGAATTTAGCATAATGCTGCTCCTCAGTGAAGACTAGGATTTATCAACCCGTCCTCCCATTTCCCTTGTGAGAGAGCTCCACGTTGTGGGAGGAATGTGCACAGGGAGCAACAAATATGAAGGATGCTGGAAAGAGAAAGCATTACACAAAATTTACTCTGCTATTTCACGAGTCAGTTTTTCATGGTAGGATTGTCAGACAAAAACTCTAATCTCTCTTTTTTTTTCAGAGAGGATAGACTTTCGCTAACAATATTGCTTTGCCATAGTCTTCCCAAGCATACTAAATGCAGTAGAGAAATGGGGAGAGTTATCTCAGTTCAACCAGCTATTTAAATACATACCCAGCTAAGCTTGATGGTAAGTTCTTGGAACCATAGGCATAGGGCAGCATCCAGAAACAACAAAACTGAAGCTAGTGAGTGTTTTCATCTTGCTGAAGCAATGATTTACTTAGAAAGTGCATGTACTAGAATTTTCTATGCTGTCATTTCATACCTGTTTAGTTTCTCAATCCATTTTAGACTTTAAAATCTAAACTGCATGCTTACCTCTATTATTTTTAAGAAAAGGTAACAAAGGAGACACTGTCTTAGTTACCTAAAATGCAGGCTATGAAAATCAGAATTGCATGACCTTTCAAAATGAAATTGCTCAGTACCATGAAATTTTCTTTGTAGGTCATGGCTGGGTGACATTTTGTTGTGCCAGTTTTGTACCTGGCAAAAACTTTAATTAAAAAAAATAAATTCTTCCATCCTGTTAGTGACAGTGAACTGCCTATTCCCTGTAATGTTTGTTTTTTCTCCTGAGGCCAAATTCTGCTACCCCTGGATAGCAAACAATTTTTAATGTCCGAATCACCCCCTCCTATTGCTGACTTACACATTTTCTTTCTGGTTTTGAGTCTTTCTTCTTTGCAGTTGCAATCTAATCACCTTATTCCTGTTCACAAGATTTTCCTTCCTTTACCATTGACAAGCCAGCCACGATCTTCTTCACTACCGTTTAGTCTTCCATGTTTATTCTCCATTGAAGTTTAGCAAATGATAACTCTCTTCCTACTTCCCACTCTGAAACTGCAGCTTGGACCCATCTCCTTGTCCCTTCATAGCAATCTTAGATGCTGAAAAACAAATACTGAGGCAGCATCTTACAAATAAGATGAAGTTTTAACTACAGGAAAATGTTTGTACTAGGAAGGTTTGCCTCTTAGACTGCTTAAATCAGAAATTCCATATAATATTATGCTTTCTCCCAAAACTCCTAAAGGATGAGGGCTTTAAAACTATCCACAAATCAGTTGACTCTCCCAGCTATTCAATTTAGCCTAGTACTACAGACTAGCAGCAATCTACACAGGGATGAAGACCCCATCCTTCCCACTGTGGGCAATAGAATGGTAGAGTTTCCACCAACACAGTGGCCTTTCTCACTCCTTCTTTCTATCTGCACCCTGTCACTGAGGTGAGGAGTGAAGCTGGGTGACACCTGCCTCTGTGGACTCCTGCTCTTGGGGCTTAGGACGGTATGACATGGCAGAGGTCCTCCAGGAGTCCAGGTATATTCCTTTCTGGTGCTGCGTTTGCCACTGTGAGCAGATGGTATCTGTTGAGTGGGACCCTGGGCAGGCAGTAATGACTAGCTGCATCTGACTGGCATATTCCTGTATCCTTAGGTTTTGCACCAGGAGATGCCAGTCCACGACTGTATCAGTAACAAAGTCACTTAGACTGCAAAGTGTCATATAAAATCTACCAATACAATAGGGAGAGAATAATTTAGATAATCCCATGAGCCTTTAGATGCTGGAAACCCCAAGTCACACAGCATCAAACGGGCCTCTGATCCACACACAGCACACTGTGCAGTCCCTGTCCATGGAAAAGCTTACACCTTTTTGATCATTAAGCTATTATGGGATTTCCCTACAAGGAAACAACCCTTCTCATCATTTCTACTGTAAAACAGAAAGAGCAGTCACACTTGCTGCACTGCTAGATAAGGATAAGGACAAGGACAAGCATGTGGTGTAATCACCAGTATGGAGTGGGAGCTGTTGCAGAGAGCTGGCTGAGGTTCTCCAGCAGCCAGGGACATGTGCCAGACAGCATGAGCCTGAAGGCCAACCTGTGCATGCAGCAAAGCACAGACCTGGTCCTGTTCAGGTTCACTGTTACATGGATCACTAACTCCTCGCTGTGCAACGGTCTGTGCCACTACACCTTGGCCAGCTCCAGCTGAAGGGTTCAAGCGACTGGGGGACAAAGATGGCTGTGGGATGAGAAGGAGAAGGAAACCTGTCAGGCTGCTGCTGTCTGCCTTTGCATGCTGACCACACGCTCCAGGCTCAGGAAGACCTGAATTAACTGCCAGGAAGCAACAGCTACTCCATAAGGGAAGACAAGCCAGGAGCTGAGGGTGACCACAGTGCAGGCAGTGCCTTCACCGACACAGGACAGTCCCTGAACTGGGCAAACAGGGCAGGTTGGTGACAAGAAAAGGCAAGGTGACAAGTTGGACCTGAGGTGAGTCTTGGAGATACAAACAGCAGTTCAGGAATGTCAGGAAGCTGTCTGGGAGCACACACTACTATGGTATAGATTATACCCGGGCCTCAGCTGTAGGGGAGCTCCCGCATCAATGGGCAGAGAGCATGGAGGCTGGTCAGGGCAAGTCATACCTACAGGGACCCCCATGGCCCTGACACCAATACAGTCCAGCCACTCCACACCGTATTCTGTTGTTGAAGAAAATGGCAGTCCCACCCATCTGGACCCTTAAGTCATCTGACCTCTTTCAGCTTCTCCAAGAAGCAGAGGACCTCTGTCTCATAGTCTCCTTCCTAGCTCTTACACTTCTTGTTCAGGTTCAGTGATTCATAGCTTTATGATACAATATTTCTGTGTCAGCATATACTTGCACTGGAGTGCCATATAAAATTGCATGGGCTGAATTTGGGCATTTCCTGTCTGAACCACCATTTTAAACGTAATTTATGTTTAACCTACATGGGCCATCTGAACTTTCCAGACTGCCAAACTAACTGACTGTAAAAATACACACGCTACAGTTAAGTTGCTGATTCAGTTTGCAAGTGTTTGTCATATTGAAGAAAAAGTTTCACAGCAAGGAATCTGTTAATTTAATTCTAGCGTGTATGTAAGGGGTCAAAGATAATGATTACTGCAAAATAAAAGTTCAATAAACTGTCTTGCTCTCCCATTTTTCCTACATTTCAGTGTAGGACATCTATTGCAATAATATTTAAGTGTCTGAAAATAAATAGAAAGCAGAAAGTTTCACTCCTTCAAAAATGTTAGTCATTAGAATACAGGTAAGCAACCAGAAAACACTTAGAAGAATAGAACAGGAGAAGAGTTTGAAGTCTGAAAAAAAATTCAAGAACAAAAATCCATTAAAAAACAGCAGATAGGGAGCTTTGGAAAAGGAGAGGGACTCTGTTAACACTTGAATAACAAGCAAAGACCAGCAGCCAAAATGACAGTTTTTCCAGCTGTTAGGTTTTGTATGAATGATGCAGATTGTAGTCCTTGTCATGTGATAAGAGGAGATAGACCTAAGGCTCCCTCTGATGGAGGGAGCACCTCTGAGCACCACACCAAAGGACAGCGGGAGCTTTTCAGGAACAGTGCACTGCAATGTTAACACCTAAGCCACTACTAGGCAATTCTGACAGGCTGGACAACTGCCTAGTAGAGACAGAGAAGGTGGGTGGGTGGATGATATCTGTGATTTCTTCAGAGTGTACACCTGTTTCCACAGGTTCCCCAGCTTTTTCCCTGGGAGCCAGACAGGTACTAGCATGACTCGGCCCCTATAGAGATATTTCCTGTGACAAAGCAGAAGCCCCTGCCATATATGCGCAGTGACATTTGGGCATTCAAATGTTGTCATTCTATTTTGGGACGCAGAGAAGTGCCACTTTCTCCTCGGCAGCGTGGGAGAAAATGCTCCGAGCCAACAGTCCTCAGATTGCTTTTCTACATCCCCCTCACCATAAGGATGTTTGGGATTTTGGGTGCTCTTCCCACATAGGAGTTGGTCTTGGTTTGGATGGGTTCAGTGTGAATGCTGGCTGCAGTGTAGCAAGCGAGATGCAAGCAGAGGGCAGAGGGAGAAGGGGACAAAGGAGCTCCTGACAGCCAGGCTGAGAAAGGACTCAGGAGAAGGCTGTAACTGCTGCAAGCCAGAGAACCAAACCAGTATCCCTGAGGAGGGACACCAGGACCAGAGACAACAGAACAAGGCTTTCCCCTACAGCTTTTAAAATCCACAGATTGCCTCAGCCACACTTTTTAGTGCTGCCTGCCTCCTCATACAGAGCACTCTGCTCCCAGGCCATTTTCTTGCTTTCTTTCCTCCTGTGTTCATCTCTCAGCAGCTCCTTAGGGACAGGACACCTTCCCTTACCAGGAGATATATTCCCCAGATCCCTAATGGAGCAACCATTAACAGTTTGACAATAGCTGTGCTAAAATGCCACGTCCTCTCCAAAGATCATAAACAGTAACCCACAGCCCAGCATCCAATTAATTAATTGTGTTGCTTTACTGAAGAAAATTGTTGTCAGGCAGTGAGAGTCAGGCAAGATAAGAAAAGCACACATAAAACAAAACAAAGACAAGAAAAGAAAATTGAAACTGTTGAGTCATATTCATCATTAACTCAAGGTCTCAAGAGAAAAGCGATGATGTGAAAGTTAGAAAACTGAGGAAAAACTCAGAAAGTATGTAGAAGACAGCAGTTCAGCAAGACAGAGGGTAATCGTGTTCCAAGGAGCAACAAAAACTAGTTCTTTCCCACATGACTTACAACTGCGTGGCCAAGAAGAACATGTTGCCCTGGGATGCCGAGGTTTGCATGCAACAGATGTTAGACCTATTTATCCCCATGGGCTAGATCTATCTATCTTCTTTTACCATTGAATAATCACCATGTACTCAAAAACCTGCGTACTCCTGCTTGCAATCCTCTGTGCATGAAAAAAGATGGCCAAACAGTGAACCAACCAGCAGAAAAGAAGGCTCACAGCCCAGACACTCAGTTGGCATTTAGGTGTGCCAATTTCTTCTCACCATGCTGCTGTTCGTAGATCAGTTTGCCCAATCTCAAATACTGAGAAGAGCTCAGTACTGAATCTCAGAACTTAACTGTAATGGATTCCTTTCATGGCCCTGATCAGCAAGTGTTCGCATGTATTTGCTTTAAGCACTGCTGCAAATAGCAGGCTGTTTTCTTACTTGACAGAAACAAAAAATTCCATCCACTTTATCTCAGCACCTCAGCATGGGGGTCATTTCCTCAAGCTACTGCGTGGCTGCAGCCTACCCTCTAGCAGCAAGACATGCCATGGCTTGATTCTGCTACTACTGTTTTTCTCATTTAGATTATTTGATAAGAGTTCATGTTTTATGATATAGGTGCCCAGGCTCTAAAGGGAAGAGAACATTTACATGCCTCTACATTATCAGCAAAAACTTGGCCACACTCATCTCAAAGGCAGAAGCCAGAATGGGCTAATACTTGGTGCCCACTCCTCCCCGCCATGACTTGTACAGGCAAGCTGATATGCACAGTACTTCTCAGCCACTCCCACAGCAGAAGAACTAGCATGGGTATAGGAACCTGCGCAAAGAACCTGCCCAAAATGTGTCTTCCTCCTAAGTCAGGCAGAAGTCCAGGATGCAGTGCAGGATCAGTGAAGCCTGCTTCTGGTTCCTGAACTAAGATCTCTGTTTTCCTACCTGATACTGCAGCTGGCAAATTTCCTTCTCCCTACACGTCTGACTAATGGCCATCTGAAAATCCAGATGGCTTTTTGGTTTTGAGGAGAGGGAACTTTAACAACCATGGTTGAAAGCCTTCCCCGCTCTCAACTGGCAGGTGCTTCTGCACCTGTCATTGTCCCTGAGTTAGGAGTGAGGCAGAAGATGTTAAAAGGGAGGAAAAAAAAAAAAAAAAAGACAAACCCATGATTTATTTAAGGTCCCAAAGAGGGAAAGAGGGAAGTCTCCCAAATATTAATTTTGGGGATTGGCAAAACTGGAGTCAGGCAAACAGAGTCCAAAAGAAACATTAAGGTAGAGAATTATTCTGTTTCAGCTACAGTCTGAATCACAGACAGGAAGGAGCTTCAGGCACTCCCGCTGTTCTATTGCTGAAGTAGCAATTATCTTATCTCCCTTTCACAGAGCTATTATGCTGCAGTCTCACTTGAAGGAAAGATGTCCTGAAACAAAAGATATAAAAATACTCTTTTGTTCGCAGGGTCCTTTTAAAAAGTGTTGTTTTGTTCTGTTTCCTTTTTTAAGTGGCACTTATTTGACAAAGGAACCTCATAATTTCAATGAGTTTAAGATTAGCTCATTAGAGCTGAGACAGTATTACCTATTACAGTCGTTCATGACTCTTTAGCACAAGATCTCATTTCAGCAGTCGTTATCATTAAAATCACCACTAAAATTCTCTTAATCAGTAAAACTAGAGATAGTATGATGTACTTCAACGACCACTTTATCTCTCTGCAGTCTATATACATAGGAAGATTTGCCCTAAAGACTGATGCTACCTACAGTATATGCTGGACATCTCACATGGCCAGTATATGTTTTTAGGCACTTCAGATTTCGTGACAGCTAAACACAGGGATTCCAGTTCTCAGATCTCATTCTGTGGCAGTAAACAAACAATATCAGAAATGGAAAAAGTCTTGTGAGAAATGGGCTGGTGAAGAAGGAAGAAAAGCTAACCTGAATACCTTAAAAGCTGAAGCTGTCTCTATTGTTTAAGATGGAGTTTTGTTGGTTTTTTTTTACTAAGACACTGTGTCTTCTTCCCAAAATTCCTTGAGAGGAACCCTTATCTCCCTAGCTAGGTCTGAAAGANTGCACAAGCCAGTGGCTGTCAGGGTGCCAGTAATCACAATCTTCGTGTATCCAGGATAAACATAACACCGTGATAACTAGCAGTAGAACTGAGAGAGGGACCAAACCCTTTGGAGTAAGTATTTGAGGAGAAAACAGTATCAAAGGAATCTTTAAGACAGAGGTATATCAAAGACATCCCCAATACCTAAGCTTATGAAATAAGAAGAAACTCAGTAATTCAGCCTAATAATTGTCCTGCATCCCTAGTACTTCATCTGCTAAGGACCGGAAAAATTACTTCCGGTTTCAACTAAGTTAGTTAGCATTCCTGTCAGCTGCTCTGTGTGAACTCAGACCAAATTCAACCTAAGCATTTTAGTCATCACTAAACCCCACTTTATGTTCGGATCTCTGATGTACAACAGGGCATTAATATTGGCCTAGCACATAACAGGTCCTTTAATTACGATGAAAAATTACTTTTCAGCATAGACATTGCCAGGATTCAAAGCAGATAAATAAATCTCCCTAAAGGGTGACAATTCTGTTCTGACATTGCGTTAAGATCTAAATGTCCAATTTAATACAAAGATAGCCTTGTTTTATTAAAAGGTGCAGATCAGCGTGTGCTATGATTGTGGCATAACACTGAACATCTGCTGATCACAGTGAGACTAACCTCATGCCAACAGGTGTCCTTCCAGCATAGATAACATTTCATTACAACTCTCAAACCAGCAGTTTTAAATATTACACTCAGTTTTAAATATTAAATACTGTCCTGGTTTCAGCTGGGATAGAGTTAATTTTCTTCCTAGTAGCTGGTATAGTGTTGTGGTTTGGATTTAGTATGAGAATAATGTTGATAACACACAGGTTTTTTTAGTTCTTGCTAAGTAGTGTTAATACTAAGTCAAAGAATTTTCAGCTCCTCATGCACTGCCAGTGAGAAGGATGTAGAGGTACAAGAAGTTGGTTGGGCAACAGGACAGCTGACTTAAACTGGCCAAAGGGATGCCATACCATACGGCATCATGCTCAGCATATATACTGCTGGGGAAGCTGGCCAGGGGTCACTGCTCAGGAACGTAGCTGTCTGTGCAGTTGCCTTGATCTGGAGCACAGGAACTTCACAGAAAACCTCCTTCTGTCATGCAGTGTCTGGTAGACTCTCCCTAGAAACAGTTTGCATCAGCCCATCACTTCTGCATCAGCCTATCATCATTTCCCCAGGTAGAGCCCTGTTTAAGTCCATTAGCTGGGAACTGCAGCATCTCAGCATTGTTCTCTCAGACCAGACAAACTCCTTCATTGTGCTGGCAGGAGCAATGGTGAATGAGGCTGGAGATGTCGCTTTGCTGCTGGGAAGGCACATAATTAGAAAATAGAACATATTACTATGATGGCGTATTGTAAACACCTAGAATTGAATAACTGGGTAGCAGAAACTCAAAAGCTTGCAGTTTACAAATGCATGGTCAGTTGAAAGTGAAGCTCCCAAAGGAAAGTAGTTAAATAAGGGCCATTGTTGTGATGAAATTTGTACCTTATTGTTTAGTTTAAAGACAAAAAATTCCAGTTCAGATACATTGCAATACATTCAACAATATTGCCTTGAAACCCCATACAAAAGCACCTACATAAAAATAAACTTTATCATAAAATTTCAGTATTGGAGTACAGGAAGCACTCAACTGTACAAAGATTGATCTCTGAGCAGGCAGCTGACTGCTGTATTCCCTGAGGTGTCTGCTAGAAAAGATGTTTTGCTGAGGAAAAATGTAGGAGAAAATCCATATATATTGTTGAAACTACCCAGCAAGTCTTACATGTGAGTTTACTGAATGAGTAGGAGTGCTTCCAATGTTCTTAACTTGAGAGAATTTTATTTATCCAAGACTCCAAGGTATACACTAAAACTTGGTCTTCGCTCATAGAATTCAGCAGCTGACCAGCTTAACAGGAAGAGACTTCCATCATATGTGATTCAATGATTACTGCACACTGTTTTGATATGTAGTTTATGAAGCAATGTAGATCACCACATCAAAGCTTACAATAACATACAGACAACATCTGGAAGTCTGAAACATGGGCCAGAACTCCCTTCAAGTAGAAGATTAAGACTAATTAAGACAAGGTATGGGAAAGACAGGCAAATTCTTCTCATGTAAGATTGTGATAGAGCCTGGGCATTTTTTAAGATGATTGTGATGACCATACCTTAGAAGCCTAGTTCTAAAGGTTCATGCTAAAATACTAGCATGTGCTAGGCTTTTGCCACACTCCTAATATAGGAGGACAGGGAGCTGCATATACATATACTACATTCATCACATTAAGATTGTGTGTTCAGCTTCCGGAAATCAGCATAAAAATGTATGTCCTGGTCAGAGATTGCAATTCATGTAGGTGGACTATAGCCTCTGCTACAAGATTAACTGGGAAATCTGTGCTTTTTCCTGTGTTCCCTAGTAACAGAGGATTCTGGACGTGATTTCTGCAGAGCAAATGTGAGTACGTATGATGTTAATTAATGAGGATTCTTCACAGCGTGATCATGAACATACATCAGTACTAGCTGTCTAACTTCTGCCTGCTGCACAAAGGACAGATTCTCTCTGAAGAGATCTGTTTTTCTCACAGAAGAGCTGAAATGGTGTGGTCTGTCTGCAGTACACCTGCCATGCTTTCTGCGTCAGTAACATAACATCAGTCTTGCACCATTTCTTCAGGAAGGATGCTGAAATTCTCCAAAACTCCAGAATTATACATGACCGCACTCATTTAGCAGAGAATTTGTTTTCCATGTGGCAGCAAGCCTCTCATTCAGACCAGACTAAGAATTGCACATCAATAACAAGCTCCATTACATCAACCTTGGACCCTTCAAAAAAATGAAAACTAACCAGCCCTCATTTTTCCACTCAAGCCTGCACTGAATTGTGATGACTTGCCTGTTCCCCTGTTCTGGAAGAGAGCTGGTGTACCCCAAGGGCTGTCTTTCCTCTTGTAACCCATAAGACAGAGAGGCCACAGGAGCTTCTGTGAGCTCGATATTGCAGAAAGGATACAAGACAGAATTTTGTTGCAATGTCAGACATTCAAATTCAGACATCAAGACTGAGCTTGATTTAGTTTGATCTTTCTTCAGTTCCAGCTCCAGAGGAGTCAGACTTTTGGCCTCTGTCAACAGTGCAGTAGAACTCAGTACTCCAATTTAATTTTACAACGACCACTGTAGACTTTAAAGCACAAATTTGGGCCCAAA
The DNA here is from genome assembly GCA_013396735.1 of Grallaria varia. Taxonomy (NCBI): domain Eukaryota; kingdom Metazoa; phylum Chordata; class Aves; order Passeriformes; family Formicariidae; genus Grallaria; species Grallaria varia. Next base: position 17,181 of record VWZG01002655.1, read on the forward strand.
GACTGTCGTCTCTGGTCCAGTTCAGCGAAGTCCTTATTAATGGAGGAGAGAGCCAAAAAGCTTACAGGAACCATCAGTGCAAAGCAGTGCCTTTCAGCAGGTTTCCATTCATTCTCCCATCACCAGATATGGATGCCCATAGCAAATCAAGAGCTGGACTACAACCAAGATTCAAGTGACTTCCTTGCCAAAGCAGGGCCCACTCATACCAGTGATGGCTCCTTAAAAAGGATTTTTAGGCCTCAGGCCTAGGTTCAGTGGGCCATTACACAAGTCTTCATATAACTGCCCTTACTATGGTCTTTGGTTCTCAAGAGATGGAAAAAGCAGAAGGATTGCTACTGTCTTCTTGCTGTTTAGTTTACAGTCTCAGTTCATACTGCTTCAGTTGCTGGCACAGTGGATCTCTATAGTTCTTCTGCCAAGAAGATTTACTGCTGTTGCCTCAGGGTCTGGTACAGCTGTTGGTAAACTTCCACCCTGCTCTCCCAGCTATTTTATAAAGAATTTCAGATTATCTTCTGGACTCAGTTACTGTGTTCTCATTCTATGCCCAATACAGAATGATCTGATTATCCTCCAGCCTTGATAAAACACTCCAACAACTGATTTAATTTAATAAAAAAAAGTCTTTATGTACATAAAACAAACATAAGAGAGGAATCCAAGTCATTACAGAAGAAGCAATACACTCCTTTGGATCAGGCACAAGCATTTTTCTTCCCCTTCAGGTCAGGGAAAAAAACATCCTACTCAGAAAATGTCCATCGTCCCTGCAAAAAAATGGTGTAACCTCTACCGACTTTGCTTACTCATCCCTTCCTCGGGGTAGCAGCCCTTCAAATGTCTCATAAATACACTCCTACCCCTTGACTGATCCTAAACATCCATACTCTACCAGGGCAGTGTTAGCTACTTCGTTAATGCAACCTGTACACTCTTCATACCAGCTCTTACATATTGCTTGAATTAGCAATAAGTGGCCAACAAGAGTGGAACTAAAATCACTATGAGTGCTTAGACTGGAGCTGGATAAGACTGATGGAAGGGAGCAGAGCTTGTTGGAGGAAATGCCACATAAATTTCAGGTTCCTCATGCAATTTGTGTGTTTGTGAGACATCAGACTGCTGTGTCATCAGTAATACTGCAGCATGGCAATGCACAAGCCAAACTAACTCAAGGCATGTTGTTCTGCTATACTACAAACATGATGACATAACTTGGGCAGGAGGAATGATGCTATCACAATGATACTCAGTCTTAGAAGACCAGATAGACCTCAGGAGTTTATATATACCATATACTTAATAGTTTAAGAAAGGTCATCTAATTTCCATTCAACTAATGATAACAGCAGTTTTCTTTGAAGTACTTTTATGTTTTGGGCCAAATTGTTTGTAAACTATATAGTGCAGATATTATTAGTGAAATCAGGTTTTGTTTTTCAAGCTATTTGCAAAAGTAATATTTAACAGCACTGTGCTTATTATTTTGGTCTATGACTAATCCTTAGGAACACTACACCTATTATATGGCAAGTGTAATAGCAACTAACTGAATAAAGCAGATTAAGCTTATTTAGGATTATCTATCCAAATACATACTTTAGAAAGGCATCTATAAGTTTTAAAAGTAGGATATAATGACACGGCTAGAGAGAAATAAACTGTTTTCTTGAGACCTCTGGTACTGTTTTTCTCTTGGTTCAGCCACACCAGAGATTTGAGCATAAAAACTGGTCAGGTTTGAGCTTCGTTTAGAAACTTGCCTGATAATTAGATGCAAAGGTTGTTAAATATATACCATTTTTTCCACTGTGCAAGCATAAGTTATTTCCTGTAATAAATTTCCCTGTGCATGTTACTAGGCTGTATATAGATCAGAAACGGATATTTATAATTAGCCGGTATTTGTCTTCACCTCTATCTTTGTTTCCAAGGGTTGCTATGGATAACTGTTCTTTCACCTCCTATGTTCTCATTTTGTAGGTCTTATGAGTCTCATAAGGATGAATCCTCTCTTCCATAGCATTAAGTATTGATACAATGACCTGATGAAGCAACTTAGGTGAAAATATGAGCACTACTGCAGTTAAGTATCACATATCTTGCTACTAAACCTTAACAAAAGCATATCACATCCTTTTTGTGCCTTCTCTAGGACAATTGCCTCGAGCAGTGTAGGCAAACTGAGAAACATGCTGACAAGAGAAACATTTTCAGGAGTTTGCCTCTTCTCTAAACCCGTATTTGCTGGTAAAGCTAAAATGTATGCTAAGAACCATGCCCAGTAGTTAAAAAAGGCAACAATGTCCACTTTCATTTAAGTTAAGATACTATAACCCATTTCCCTAGATGGATGTTGCCACAGAAATCCATTATGGATTGATTTATTCCAATATATATCTGGAAATGGTAAGAACTGACTGCAATGACAGACCTACTGCAAAATATTTCCGCTGAGCAAGGAAGATTATTTCAGCTCAGCATTCTATCTATGAGAGACAATTCTCTCCAAGAGAGACCCAAGGCTCTGTGATGGCCCAGCTGTATTGCTACCAGAGGGATCTCCAGCCTTTCTCCCCGATGGCAGCATGGCTTGTGTTCTGCCCTCTCACAAGCTGGAAGATCACAGAATGATAGCCGAGAGGAGGGGAGGTTCTTGTCTTTGAGCATCTCGCCTTGCCCTGTGCCATTAGGAGTGAACTTTTTTTCTGGAAAAAAATGTAGATCCTGGGATTTGCTGCTGGACAAAACTGGAGTGATTATGGACCCCTCCGTTTTCGGGCCTTCTCCGTCTGTAGCCACACAGTGCCCTGCTGATGCCGCAGCTCTGTCCAGCGTTGACCTGGCCGGTGGCAGAGCGGATCGCGCCGCGGCTGCGGGTCAGTGGCGGCTGCGGCGCTGAGCCCCGCCCGGCCTTCGGCTCGCTGCCGCCGCAGCACTCCGCGCCTCGGCCGGACCGGGGACCAGAGCGCAGTTCTACGAACCCCAAGGGAGAGCGAGAGCGCTGGAAAGCAGCGGCGCTCCCACATCAGAAACCCTGGCCCGGCGGGACTCGTCTGTCCTGCAGATCACATCCCTCTGCACATCTTCCCTTATCCTTCTGTCTCCTCTCATCCTTTTGCCCTTCTGCCACCCTCCTCTCCCCCCACATCCCTCTGCACATCTTCCCTTATCCTTCTGTCTCCTCTCATCCTTTTGCCCTTCTGCCACCCTCCTCTCCCCCCACATCCCTCTGCACATCTTCCCTTATCCTTCTGTCTCCTCACATCCTTTTGCCCTGCTGCCA
>VWZG01002655.1:20541-41201 GCA_013396735.1 Grallaria varia
TCCCTCTGACTCCCCGCACCCTTTTGCCCTGCTGCCACCCTTCTCTTCTCCCACATCCCCCTGCACATCATCCCCCCTCACGCCCTCCCGCGCCCCCCTGCCCACGGACGCCGGCAGCTCCGAGCTCCCGCTCGGTGTCTCCCCACGGCGGGGCCGGCACGGCGGCAGCTCTCCGTGACGTCAGAGGGGCCCGAAATGCCGCTGCGATGACGTCACGGTGCCGCGCGGGCCGGCCGCCCGGAGCCGCCCCCGGGCCGGCGCAGCTGAGCGCAGGGCGGCGCAGCGCAGGGCGGGTCCCGGCGCAGCGCTGGGCCCGGGCAGCCGCCGCGCCTGCAGCTCTCGGCGGGGCCATGCGGATGGCGGTGGGTGCGGCAGCGGGGGAGGGGCCAGCGCAGAGCCCCGGGCCCGCCGCCGTGTCGCTGGGCTTGAGCGTGGCCGTGGTCTCCAGCCTGGTGAACGGCTCCACCTTCGTCCTGCAGAAGAAGGGGATCGTGCGGGCCCGCGGCAGAGGTAGGGGCCCGACGATGCGGCGGCGCCTTCCCCAGGCTCCCCTCGGCAGGACCGGGAAGCTCCCGCGTGTGCGGGGCATCGCCCCCTGCCCCCTGCGGGACAGTCTCCCCTCCCGGGCAGCCCCCGGGGCCGCTCCCCGCGCTGAGCCCTTCCCGCGCTGCGGCGGCGGCGGCGGGACCGGCCCGGGGGGGGAAAGGGAAAGGGAGGATGCTGCACCCCCGGGCCGTGACACAGCCGCTGCCCGGGGGGCGGCGGTGTCGCCGGGAGCGGGGGACACCTTCCCGGTGGCTGGACCGGGGGAGCAGCCGCAGCTTGTCACCTTAAGCGTGTTTGACATCTGAGGTCCGTGACTGCATCGCGGCGCCGGGGAGGTGATGAAGGAGCGGGGAGACGGCAGGGGGGGACCAGTGAGGGTGTATGAACGGCGGGGGCACCAGCAACAGCCTCCCGATGTACGGGCAGCTCGCTCGTCTTCTGTCTCGCTGTGATGCATCACTGGGCACTTGTGTGTTGTACACACTCCTGTGCATACACGGGGTCCTCTTTTTAATGTACTTGCAGGACTTTCCAGTCAGTTTCTCTGGCTCTGCTAGTTTCTTGCCGTGAACAGCACGCGCACATCTTGTCGTCTGTTCATTCTCGCTCTTCCAAGTCGCATCGTTGCATCAGTCACATGGTGGTTTCCTCTTGCTGAGAAGAAAGATGCACCAGTAACATGAAATTACTTTTTGTTTCATATTGAAATCCCACGCCTCATTGTTGTTTTCTGAGGTGACTGTGCTGTCTAGACAATTTAGTCAAAACAAAACTATAAATTCAGAGTGTGAAGATCTGTATTTTATTTTGAAACTGGAGCTCCCCAAAGCATGCAGCTGAACAGCACTTGCTAGTTGCATCTTTACGCTTTGAATATAGGAAAAAGCAATGTATTTATTTGTTCTTAGTATCATGATTTTACGTAAGGGGGAAGTTATAAACATGGGTTGCATGAGGCCTTTGGATGCTATTACTATGGTCAATAGTAATATGGATGCTTTTACTATGCTATTACTATGCTATTACTTTGGATGCTATTGCTATGGTCAATAGCCATTTGTTTTTGGAGATGATGCTGTCTGTGTATGAGCATGTGTTCATAGGTTCTGGGAACTCTTTCTTATGAAAAATCCTTTTTAGTGACCAGGACAGGCAAGGTATTTTCTTTGTATACATCCATCTATTTAAGTGTATATATATATGTGTACTTGAGATGGTTACTGTTAGAGCAGCGGTTTATTTCCAGTGCCTGCTGCATCTAGCATGTTCAAGATGGATGCAGTGGAGCAAAGCAAGCTTTGGAACTATGTTACTACCAGCTGGCAGCCTGATCTAAAAAGTTTGTTGTGCCTTTTCTGCAATGACCTTACAGTTAAGGGCCTCAGACAAACTTTTGTGTTGCAAGCATAGTCTCCCTTTCTCTCCAAGATGGCTGTAATCCATTTTTATTGTCCACAGAAAGATCACGCTTGCATCATAAATAATCTTTTTTTTGTGAGGGAAACAATGAGAAAACACAAAAGAAAGGAATAACTTTCCATGCCAAGGCAGCTGGAGGAAGTTTCCATTTTGCAGTACAGTTGAGTCTAATTACTCCTGAAGAGCTTTCAGTGGAGCACTGGGTTGAGTGGGTGATGGGCATGTGCTTTCTCAGTGTTTGCAGCTGTAAAACATCCTGTTTTGAAGACAGTACTGATGTCGATTTGTGTATCTTGCTGAGCAGTTCGTAGTATTTTCTACTGCCATGCTCAGTGTGGAGGCATCCAGGAAAATACCCCAGGTTTTTCTCTGTTTAATGTTGTGAAGCAGTGGGGTTCTGCCTTGAATCTAGCAGTCGGAGCTGTGAGTCTAAGATCAGCAGTGTCAGATGATGTCTTTTTTCCATTGGCTTCAGCAGGTGTTGTATAATTAACAAGGAGGCACTTCAAGTATTTTCTGCTTTCTCTATTGAATCAATAATATCGATTCACTCAGCAATACTTGCCTAGTTAGAAACAGCAGCAAGTGACAAATATTTTGCAAAGTTACCTTGCTTGAGTCAATATTTTCTGTAATTTCTGCCCCCAACAGTGTTTTTATTTTATATGCAATAATGAAAGTCTAAAAAATTGTTACACCCACTCTAAAGCTGGCCATTTTCATTAGTCATTTTCCATCTCATTTCAATTATACAGTGTGATTTACAAGTGCTTAATACTTTACACATTTCCAGAGTTATAGATGGCTGTGTTTTTCTTTCATTTGGGATTTCTGAGTAGGTATGATATTGCCTACTGCTCCAGTGGCTTTTGAGAGAGCATCTTCCCAAATATATGCAGAGCTGTATTGCTAGAAAGAGGAGCAAAGCGTAGAAGCATAATGTGATGTGAAGTTTGTGCTCCAAGGAAGCCATGCTTTTGTTTAGGAAGTTGTCATGAGCCTTCATGTTCTATAGAAGCAGAGCTTATAAAATGTGGTGCACAGGCTCCGCATGTGCATATCCCAAGACAAGAGCCTATAATCTGACAGTGAAAATAATAATCCTCAAGTTTGGGAGGCCCTAAGGGACAATCCAGGGGTTTTACTCCTCTCTCTGAAACAGGGCAGGATATCAGAAATTCAGAGGCTTCAGTCATAGCATTTCCCAAATGTTTAAATGCAGGAAGATTGATCCACACTACGGTCCTGCCAAACCTGTGTGCCAGAACAATTTCTCTGCTACAATTTTTCCAAAACAATTTCACTGAGGTTACATTAGCAAACTAACTGATCCAAATCGTGTTCTGTTTCCATAGGTTTCCCATTCTTCTAGTAGTGGTTCTAATCTGTACGTTTGAAATGCTCAGAAGCATTTGGTGACATTTTGGATGCTATTCTACAGAATACTATGTTAGCATCACATAGGTACTTCAAAAGGGAAATCAGAACTTCTGACTAATACGTTGCCTCAAGAAGGTCTCACTTGGACACATAAGCCAAATTTGAGAACCTTCTCTCTCTTTTTCTAATCTCACACTCAGTTGCCTTGGAGATTTGGGTTAAGATGAAGATAGTTAATAGCTGAGACTGTTGAAAATATTCTGTTTCATAGTTCCAATATTGCAATTTCATATTTTACTAATATATTTTCCTGTATCCTCTTCCAGGTACTTCATACTTAACAGATATAGTATGGTGGTCTGGCACTATTGCAAGTAAGTAAGTTAGAAGGTTTGAATTTCTTTTAAAGAGAATTTGTGCTTTGAGGGTGATACAAGACATCAGAAAATCTGGGTTTCCATCTTGAATCTCACACTCACTTGTTATGAAATTCCCATCCTCCAGAAATATCCCCCCTTTAGTAATCACTTATTCTGGCCACCATGCCTGCTGGTGTTTCAGAAGGCAAAGAGCTGGGACAAACCCAAGTCAGACATCTTTCCACATTTCCAAACCACTGAGTACTTGCAGCCCTTGGCAGCCACACACTACTCTGACTCTGGGTTCCTGCATGGTTTGTGTCTCTGGATTATGCTGGCCTGCTCAGTTTTTAATAAAAGTCAAAGCTGAATTAAAAATTGTCACGCTGCACAAAAGGGCTTATTGAGCACATGTTATTTTTTAGATCAGAAAGCACTTAATGAGCCTCAGTTAAAAAAAAAAATCCTTTTTGCGTTCTAGTTCGACAGATATAGTTTCAGTTTTGCTTTTAATCTGCAAGATTAATGTGAAGCCTTGTGTGGTGCTGATATGAGATCAGTGTAATTTTACCCTTAATATCTTTGTAAACTGCTCACACCAGGTTTATTCTCTGATGTGAATCTGGAGCATGGGGAGCAACTAGCTTTCTCCTCTTGCAGCTCAGCCCTAGTTCTACCCACAAGCTTAAAATGATACCCTGTTTCAGACGCTAATTTTTCCTTTTGTGAATTACTTGGAAATGTTCTGATGCTGTTTCTGAGAAGTATATGAGTCCAGTTATGCCTCTGGTTTTGTGGCAGCAAGATAAGTCTCTGTTTTTTGTTTTTGTTGTCTTAAAGCTATGCAAAAGAAACAGAAACTGCTAGATCCTGTTGAAGGACAAAGTTCACAGCAAGTGTAGAAACCAACAGAGCTTCAGAAGAAAGTCCTCATCTAATTTAACCGGAGTTTAAGTAGTTCTTTGTCAGCTTCATTCTCTGCCAGGATCACTACTGCCTAAGTAGAAATACATCTGTGCATCAGTCTCTGTTGTTTATCACTCATGAGGCTCCCATCTGTAATCTCTGAGCAGAAGGAGTTAAAATAAGAGAGGTTTTATTACAGGACTTATCCTGGTGAATCAGAGAAAACAATTTCATGCTTAAAAGAGCTGACTGAACTGAATGAAGGCAAAACAGATGAAGGGAATGGTATCAGTTGGCTTTTTTTCCAGTAGCTCAATGCAGGTATTTCAAAACACAGCCTCAGTATTTTTCCAGAGGAACCAAGAAGAATTGCTTATAGATATTATAGACTCAGAATGGCAAGAGAGTCATAAACAGTAATAGCAAGAGCCAGGTAGGCACCTATGGGATGCAGAGAAAGGCGCTATCTAGGGAATTAGCAATATCCCCAGTTATCTGGATGAAATTATAAGAGCTGACATTTTATCAAGCAGAGAATTCGGAGTTTGGATGACTAACAAAATCCACATAAACTCTTATCAGCTTGTTTTTACGGTATTTGTTGGGATGGTGGACAAGCGTTTCTGTGTTGGCATGCTGACTCAGCATAGCGCTGCCTAACTCTTCTGGGGCCCTGCGACCCAGTGGATCACCAAGGCCTTCAAAGAAGGGCTGCTGATTCTGCTAAGGGACTTCTTCTTACACTGTAGTCAAAAGAGTGATTGAAGCATGTGTTCAGGTATTAAAGTGAGCATTAAAATAATTAATTGGCTAATTAATTAGTTTCAGTGCAGATTTGGATAGCAGCATAGATGGAGCTGGTTTTTGCAGTGGATATTTCAACATTAGTATTTTACTGCAGATGGGAAATACACTTGTGAAGCAAATCTCCTGTTTGTCACCATGGATTGGGCTTTATTTCACATTTCATAGCAGAGTTGGAGCTACTGAACTGGACTTTAAAATGAAACTATGCTGTAAGATGCACTCTAGGAACATCCTTAATGTGTATGAGTGTCAAATAGATGTTCAGTTCATGGGAGCAGGCAGAAGTTAGCCTGAAATAAAGCCCCTGACATGCCTTAGAGCAGATATCTTTTTCTGTACTCTCGGTCTACTCCGGGTCTCCTTGCTAATGTAGACGTATCAGTGTGTGTCAAGTTTTGTGTTGCAGTAACTTTGGGGATACAGGTACTTCTTTATCAGGTTTAAAGCTTGGTGTGCCTTCAGGAACTGGAGTCATGTCTTGACTTACAGCTTTGATGTATCTGGAGAGAAATTTTTGTCCAGAGGGGACTGGATAGGTTGGCAGCAAAGGTCCTCAGCATCAGGTAGATGGTGACAATTAATGAGATTTTTTTTTTTTTTTTCATTTGGTCTTAAGTGGTCCTGGTTTGTCATTCATCGTGGTAAGGGACTGTTGCTATTACTCCATAGTGGTACAAAAAACCTCCGGAAAGTTCAGTTGCCTTACAATAGGTTCAGTTTGACTGAAGCTTCGGAGACCTAATTTATGGATTATTGTTGGTGCCATCTGTTAAGAGCTCTTCCAACAGAAAGTTAAGACACCTGACCTCCAAAAAAACAACCTTTTGTCAGAGTCATTTGGAAATGTCTGTAATTTGCAGAAATGCAGCATGCCAGCTGTTCTCCATCCTCCACCCAAAATCTGCCCGAGGGCCTTCAGATGTCCTGAAGATAATGCCAGAGGTTGGCACAGAGGTCTGAAAACTAAGCCTGATGCTGATAACAGTTGCTTTGTTCCTAGGAGCAGGGAGACCACCACTGTCCCTTGTACTTTAGAAATGCTGCTCATCAACTTCTCTGGCTCACTCCATCATGTAGAGAAAGCCTCAGTGAATTTAATTAGTATAATTTTGCCACCCTCTGCAGTTTTGCAAGATTGTTTGTCTCCTTCATGTTTCCTGTAGGTTACACAGGTCTTCAGCTCTACTGATAATGTGAGCTAAATTGGTACATTAATTAATGTTTGCACAGCGCTTTTTAGGTGTAAAGAACAGGACGATGGTAATGATTTTTGATAGTTGAGGGCAATGCCAGCCTGAGCATAAAGACATTTTGGATTCTTGAAATGTTTTTAAATGCTGATAATGGCTTTTAACATCAAGGAGAAATTTGAGCTGCATGTAATTTGTGCTCAATCTCAAGCTTCTTGCCAGTCACCACAGACCCTGTAACTATGCAAGTATGTTGATCTATTATAAACCTGCCAGCACTTGCAAAACCATCCAGCTTTTATTTTTTAACTGAAAACTTGAATGCGTGAACTGTTATCACAGCTGTGATATGCAATAGTGTGGTACATCTTGGAATTTACTTTAATTGGAGGAAGGAAAAATAAGGTTTGAGGCTGTTACTGTGTCTTGACAGGGATCTATTCTTTTTACAGTGGTCAGAAATTATGTTTGATGTTGTATAGCATTGTTATTTGATGTAGTGCATTGAAGAGCCCTTATGCATGTACTTAGGATTTCGTTAGAAGATTCATCAGTACTGTCCTTATTTTCTCCCCAAAAAAGTAACACTGCCGTTACGAACCATAACCAAGTGCATTTTTTTAATGTGTATGCATGTTCTAAAGATGAAAACATGGGTTATAGATCCTTTTAGCCTTCCTCACATAAATATTTAAGTGTAATACTGGGATATTTGAGTGTAATCCATGAATGCTTCTAATTAGTAGTCTTATTTTTATTCAACTAAGAGAAATTACAAATGAGATTATTTACTGTGCCCACTTGGATACTCTTGTGTGGCAAATATAAATCCTAAATTAAGAAATAATAAAGAAATATAAAAAAGTTAACAGAACTAAGCAAATCTGTAGCATCTGTTTTCCAGTTAGGTCAGTCTTTCCCAAACAATATTGAGTAAGTTTTGATTACTTCTTTTTACAAAGGGGTTTAAAGGCTGATTTCTGGTTCTCTTCACAGTGGCTCTGGGTCAAATAGGGAATTTCTTGGCCTACACTGCAGTCCCAACTGTGCTAGTGACGCCCTTGGGAGCTCTTGGCGTTCCATTTGGGTAAGAGTTTGTTTTTCTTGTTCTTATCTGGATGTCATTACTATTTAATAAAATGTCAGATGGATTCAGTTCTCACTGCAGGACCACTAAGAAGAATGGCTTATGGCTATTAATGATGTGTTATAATGTCAGCTGTTCCTGTTTTACCTGGCAAAGCAGGGGCTAGGGGGAGGCAGTGGTGAAGAAAGGTTTTTGTGGGTATCTTCTGCTTTACTATCACTATGATTTGGAACTGATAAACATTTTTTTCTCCTTTCACTGTGGTTATTCTGGACTCTTCTGCCTATTCTCTTATTCACAGTTCCCTTACTATGTAGATCTTTCCTTTTGTCTCACAGTCTTTCTCTACCCCGCTCTCCACAGCCCACGTGTATTTATTGGTGCTGATTTTCATTTCATTGGATTTGGCCCCTTTCCTGAAGCAAGGGAGTTCCTTGCAGATGCATGCCCCCTGCTTCTTAAATGTTGTGTTTGTGGGGGGCACAGAAAAGGCAGTGAGTTTAAGGACTTTAATATGCAACTAAATGTTTTGTGAATAGCTAAACTACAGTTGTGGAGCTCCTGCAGTGAAAAAGCACTCTTTAAAAACAAAGCTGTACATTGCCTGAAGATTTTTGTGTTGACTGCACTGGTCATCTGCTTCAGAATGTAGATGGCTTTGCATCGGCTTCATGGCTGTCTTTAGTTTTATACACTCTGAAGCACACTGATGGTGCTCTACTTACCACCTATTCTTTTATGCTAGGCCACATAATTTTGTGTACTTTGGTCGGCTGCCTGTCTGAGTTGACCCCTGTGATCTTTGTAACCAACAGTCACTTTTAGCTCATGACTGTGTAGGACCTATAAAATGCAGCTTTGTCACAGCTCACCGATTTCGGAATGGGTAGATATCTGCCTCAGGGGCCAGATGTCAGGTTTGGGGGAGTTGGGCTGTCTGTGGGTTTTCTGAGGGGGTGATGTGGTGTTATTTTTTGAGGTGTTTTGGTGGGGTTTGGGTTTTGTTTTGTTGTATTGTTTTTCTCCTGAGGTGAGATCTCAAGGATTGAGCAAAACTGAGAATGGATACATCATTCCAAAGATAAGTCAGAAATATATTTTAAGGGTTCACCAACATTTGGTCAGAGATCCACCAACAGTTGATAATATTCCTTTAAGAGAGATATTCACATGGCACAACACTGTTAGAACATTATTAACAGGATGTAGTCAAACTCTTCTTTTTCTTCCTCTTTGTGAAAGGTCCATCTTAGCTTCTTACTTACTGAAAGAGAAACTGAACATTCTTGGCAAGCTAGGATGTTTGCTGAGCTGCGCTGGGTCTGTTGTTCTCATCATCCATTCCCCAAAGTCCGAGAGTGTAACGACTCAGGCAGAGCTTGAAGAGAAGCTTACAAATCCAGGTACTTTGGTTTTTTTATTAACTCATAATGATTTTGTGAAGTTGAGCAAGACCACACAGGAGGAAGAGGCTTAACACTTCTACCAGGTAGGAAAATTGACTTTTGAAGAAAACATGATGTAACAGAGGCGAACCAGAACAGGTTTTGTGTTGGAACACTGTGCCTTGCTCTACTTAGAACTTGTCATATTTTTTGTGATACGTGTGCAGAAAGGAAAACATGGTTACTTTTGAAAACGTTATCCTGCACAACAAGCTCAGAGCAGTGGCCAGTTGAACTTGTGGTTTTATAACATTATGGAAAAGTGTATCTTGCTATTTAGAGATGAAAAGTATAATTTTACAATCTTGATTTAAACTGTTTTATACAAAACAAAAAATAGTCATTTTCTTCTCTCTAATTCTCCATATATTTTTTTATTAAAACTTTACACTAGGTACCAGTTATATTCCCAGATTTTTTTGCACTATAAAGGTGTGTAGAAATGGGCTGTTGAGACATATGCTGAAATGCCTTTTCTTTCTCAGTAGCTGCTGGAGGACACATACTGGTGCTAATACATTCCAGGCCCAGTTTCATTTTTCTTGCTTAGCTAAACTACCAACTATTGTTTGCCCTTTATTTGCTTTAAGTGAGAGAAACTCAAACCTAATTACATCAGCTATTCAAAAAATCTGCAGACAAAGAAAAGAAAACAAATACCCTGGTCTAAATTTATCATTTAAATCTGAACAAAATGAATTGGCAATGTATTTCTTTAAAACTCTAAAGCATGAGATGTTTTTCACTGATCTAATCTGTGTACTGATTCTATAATGTAAATGATATGGCCTCACATTTCTTCCAACTGTCCCTACTCATCTTGCTCACCTTAATGGGATCTAACTTTATGTTTAAGCTCTTTGCTGGATCCATACACCATGTCTTATTGAACTGGTTAGGATGGAGATGTTGTCCCTGCTGTCTGTCATAAGAGACTTTAAGGACTGATGCAAGAGAGAATAAGATAAAAAAGCCATCTAAAATGCAGTTCAAATGTGCAACAGTGTGTAATTTACTACATGATGATTTGTTTTAGCCAAAGACCATGACAGCATCATCAGTTGCAGATGCCAACATCTCTAGGAGTTCAGTGATCTGGATCTATATTCAATAGCAAATCTTAATCGTGATGGATACTGAAGTTCACTGGTATGACATGATTTGCCTGCTAAAATCTTTAGAAGACCGAGAGTTCTGACCTTGCTATTATCTTGTTTTCTTTTTGTTTTCCAGTTTTCGTGGGTTATCTCTGCATAGTGCTGCTAATGCTTCTCCTGCTTATCTTCTGGATAGCTCCAGCTCATGGACCTACTAATATCATGGTTTACATCAGTATTTGCTCTCTGTTGGGCAGTTTCACTGTTCCCAGTACAAAAGGCATTGGGCTGGCTGCTCAAGATATCTTTCACAATAACCCATCGAGTCAAAGAGCTCTATACCTCTGTCTGGTACTTTTGGCAGTATTAGGATGTAGCATTATTATTCAGTTCAGATACATTAATAAGGCACTGGAATGTTTTGACTCCTCTGTGTTTGGTGCCATCTACTATGTTGTGTTTACCACCCTAGTCTTGCTGGCTTCAGCCATCCTTTTCAGGGAATGGAGTAATGTAGGAGTGGTAGATTTTTTGGGAATGGCTTGTGGATTCACCACAGTGTCTATTGGAATTGTTCTTATACAGGTCTTCAAGGAATTCAACTTCAATATTGGAGATTTAAATAAACCTAACATGAAGACAGATTAAAATATTTTCTGAGGGGAAACTGGATGGCTCAGGGAAGGATGCAGAGCCTTTCATTTCAAGGTCACTGATTCAAATAGGATTCAGGGTGGTAACTACCCTCTGATGATTTGGTGGCCTATATGAAATGAATTGGAGGCCTCCATCCAGTTTCAAAGGAACAGTTGTCCATGTACCCCAGCTGACATTATAAATGACCTTAATTGCAACCACTGATTGAGTCAGCATAGAGACCGATGTATTTCCTTACTGTAAGAGGTAGTCTGTCAGGAAAGCTCTGTGGATTTTCTGACAGACCTGCATGTGAAAGCTTGTATTGTGGTTCCTGTGGGCAGAGAACATCAGTTTCTAATGCACTCAATCTGATACCTTTCATCATGAGTGATGTATACCTTAAGAGGGAATAAAAGTGGAACCATTTGTTAATTTCAGTATAGCAATGTGTTCACCGTCAAGGCTGTGAGTTCTAAGACAAATGTTGGTTGAACCATGAACTGCAGATTTGTCCTTTTAAATGACTGTCTTGGCAACTTTGTCTGCCATGCGGTGAAGACACTGGGGAGTTTTAAATTGAATTCTTTATACAGACCAGTGGACCCTTAAATTTCTTTCACTAATTACTTATCAGCTGATGGTAGTGTCCAGGTATGCATTTTTCTTTGTAACTTACGTGCATTAAGACATAGCACATTCATCTGAGACTTTTTAACTGGGAGCAGACAGAAAGCCTGTGCAGGATGTGGAAATGATGCAGAGACTCATTGCCTACATGGTGGCTTATTTCTAAGCAGCTCAGAACTGTTTCAGTGCCTTTGCAATCCAAAACCACTGCATAATTGTGAATGTATTTGTTTTAGATGGCCTATACTGGTTTAATAATTCAATTTCACTATCTACAGTATTGGACTATATTCAAATTCTGAACACATAAAGCATCTAGAAGGACCCATGTGTTTTTGGAAGAATTGACAAACCTGAATTGGAACCCCTAGATACCTTGACAGCTTCTGAAAAACTCATAGTCCTAATAGGAAGGGTTAATCTACAGGAGGAGTGTTGAAAACAGTCCAGCATACCTTTATTTTAGTTTAGTGACTAAATGCAGGAGACCGTTTTGTGAAGCAGCTAATAAATAGGGAACATAAAAAAATTAAGAGAGAGAAGAGCATGAGATTCCTCATAGCTCAGAAAAGATGGTCTGATACTCTTGTAACATGGGAAAAGGAGGTTAAAGACAAAAAAGCTCAGGCATTCAGAGAGCTGAGTTTTAGGTAACTGACAGGGACACACATTCAGATCCAGTAATTTATAGACCTGTGTGAATGGTTTAGCCATAATGTTTTGACAAGTAGTACGAATAGCTTAAGCGATGACGGGGATGACTCTGAACAGTTCAGTTTAAACCATTTAGAGCATACTGATATGTCAAAGGAAGTTAATGCTCATGTTCTGCTTATATACGGTAGCTAAAACATCGTGAGTCAAAAACTTGAAAGCTTGCAAAGCAATGAAGGTTTGTTTCCATGCAAGTACAAAACTAGAAGAGTACTGTGGAACTCAACACCTCTAGATCAGAATGTCTCTTGAGAAAAACAAAAAACCCCAACGTGATTACAAGACAGTATTTGAGAAAGTTCATGACATTTTATCAAGAAATATTGAATGTGGCTTTGTAGCTGCGTGACAAGAACATGGACTTTGATTAACAGGGAGTAATACTGGCTGCTCTCGTGATATTCTTTGTTGATCTGCATTAATGTTTCCTTAAAACTAAGCCTCTGTTTTCATTTAAAATGAATGCTATAAGCCCTACTAATGACAGCAAAAATCGTGAAAGTGAATCATAAAGATTGTGTATTCTGAAGGGACTGTTCTGAGGGAATAAGAGTCCTACTTTGCTATTTGCAAGCTTGTTTTATAACTCCAAATTGTTGGGGGTATGACTCCGAGTTGGCAGAAACATACGTTGTTATAGGCCAGTGCAGTAACTGGGTATCTTAATGAAGTAGGATAGCGCTAACAGAGAAAAGACCATCTTCATGGATTTTCAAATATTGTGCAAGGCTTTTAGAAAGTTTGAAAATTGTAGATGAGTGGAATTGGGCTATGAAAGCTGCTTAAAACTGACTTCTGTCCATTATTGGTTAGAAGATGGTTTCTGGGTTCTCAGCAAACAGTTCTGTTTTGTCATATTAATTCCCTTTTTTCTGATTGAAACTGGAATTTTACATAGATTATGAGACCGGTATTAACCTACCTTTTGAAACAATGTTAGCTGTTTTCTGAAGCAGTCAAGTTGTCTTTTCAAAATCAGATTCAGAGTTTGTGAGTTGCATGTTGGTTTTGTATTAGCCTTTAATCTCTGAAGACTTCTGTGAAAATCTTTAAGTCAGAATGGAAATGATTGTGGTCTCATCTTGTTCCTCCTTTGGCAGTATCTGTTTGTCTTGGTTTGTTTTAAAATTAATTCTTACTTATTTAGAAAGTGCCTGTCCTATTATGTTAGGTGCATATGCAAATTATTAGTTAATATTAGATTTCAAATAACTTGAATATAACTTGCCACTTCCTGCACCACACAAAGTTCACTTGATAAGTGCTCACTATGCAGAGGAAGAATAAAGTAGCAGCCATGGTTCTGTGGTCCTCTGACCATCCTTACAACTGATAAATGTCTGCATAGTTCTCTTCTCCCCAGCTGCTCCTCATCTGTGGTGAGCTTTTTAGAAATGTCTAGTTACCCTTGATGTTTAAAACAGATGTCAAAAGCCCGCACATAACGTGAAAGAAATTCTTGTGGCCTTGCACATCGTTTGTATCTGCAGCCTTTTACATCTTGAATGCTAAGTAATGAAAACCTTTATTTTTGCTACTTTGTTCAGTGTGTAGCAGTGTTCTTTTGAGTTCTACTGTACCTGGATCTGGTTCAGTTCTAACTTTAGAAATGTATTAGCATTTCCTGTTGTCACTGTTGATATGATTCTCCCCCACTCCATCCCACACCCTCCTCTTTCTAGGTGTCCTACCTTTTTTAGTCCTGTTGCTTTTCTGATTTAAAAGGAGGCAATGTTGAAGTTGAATTTTAGCTGTTCACTCTTTTTTTTTTTCTTTTTCTTTCACCCCTTTAATAAGTAAGCACTTTGAATAAGACAAATATCTGAGTTTCATCATCTCAGGGAGCAAATGTGCAGAGTTGTCTCCTGAGCCTTGGTGTCCCTCATGGGTCTGCCCTTTTCACATTCTCTTCACGTTATGTCTGTTGATAGCTGGGAGCCAGATGACTTCAGCTGTGATTCCAAAGTAGAACTGGGAGAGGCTACACATACAAAAAGTGGACTCATTGCAGTAGTGAAATACATTTGAATTCCATTCAAATCCATATGTAAGGCGATTCACTCTGTATGTCTGACTTCTATTATACCTGTCAAATGTATTTACTTGGTACTCACTTGAGGATAGCTCTTTGATCATTATCCCTTCAGTGTATGGAGGATTTGCATATGTCAGTCACAATCTTTATTAGGTGTCAAACACAAAAATCCCTCAAATGTTCAGTAGGAGAATAGAAACCTTTTTGATACAACCAAAAAAAATTTGTTACACCTTAAATACTTCTGTAAAAAAGAAAAATATCTAAACAAGTTATCTGCTGTATTGACTTTCGAGGACTCTCTATGTGTAAATAGAGCCTATTTATTAGTGAGCTGCAGCTAACATAAGAACCTGTCTTATCACAGTTTGACAAGTGAAGCTTCCTATTAATAATACTGCTTTATATTGGACCATATGTATTTTTCTGAAGTAACTAGCACTGAAAAAAGGGAAACACTGGATTAATTTTTTGAAACACTAGAAAGTGAGGTTTAGCTTTCCTCTTTATTTAAAAAATAGAGGGTTTGTATTTGAAGAAGTTTAGGGTCAATAAATAGAGGGTACTTTGAATGGGCAAGTTGTTTGCATGTTGTACCCCTCTCACATTCTTGTTTCATAAATACAAAACATCAAGGATTCTACAGATTTTCCTTCGTTGTCTTGAGATGGTGTAACTGCTGACATTTTACTGTTAAATCGAGCTTTATAAAATGTTTATCTATTACTTATTATATTTGTAATAATTTTTGGTGCTATATATGGGCTTAAAGAATGCAGAATTTTAGTGTGTACTGTGTTAGGCACCAATGTGGTCAACAGTTATTATTACTAGTGCCCAAGTGTTTCAGACAGCAGTGTTGAAATAATAAGGATTAAGAAATCTTTTAAAAGCTGCAAATAAGTTTGGGGGTTTTTATTATTTGTTTTGTTTTGGGTCCTCCCATGTCCTCCTCCCTCCCCAGACAGTTGCTCTACAGAGTGGAAAATATTACGCAAAAGGGGTATTTTAAAATTAAATCCTTTTTTCAACTGTGGAACTTTCTCTTCTTTTTTTCCCTCCCCCTACTATTTTTTACCTGGAATGTAAAAAGTAGTTCTAATGGAAAATAGGGAAAAGGTGGATGGCAACAAACAAAGTGTCAGGTTTGATTGCTTCAATGCTCTTGCAATATAGTTACTACAGATTACATAAAAATGGTTTATTTTATTAGCTTCCGAATAATGTATATATAGATTTGTTAATGGCTTACAAGTCAAGCTTACTCTCTTTGCTTTTTAAAAAATAGTTATAGGCATGTTGTATTTGCCTTGTGTAAATTATTAAAAGCTATTTATTAAGTTTTCTGATAACTAATCTATTTATTAACCTGTATTGTTTTAAAATAAATGATTTATTTCTAGCTCAATGCTTATTTCGTAACTCCTCTTTATCCCAAGGAGGGAAAAAAATCAAGTTTCCTGCACGCCTAGCTGCTTTGCAACCTAATCCCAGTTGAAAAGACCAGAGTATTTCCATTACCCTTTCATAAAACAGCAATTTTGCATTTACTCAGAACAGCAGGTTCTTGCATGGGTACAGATCAGTTGCCACATGAAAGGCTCAGTTGCCCTGTACTGGTGTCTACTAGCGGGCTATAGTCTTAATGTCTTCATTGGACTGAAGTTTGCTCACAGGTAGAATGAACACTTCTCTGGCAGAAATGTTTGCTGAGGCCTGAGTCACTTCAGACTGTGTCTTTAGGGGTAACATGCTCTGCTCCTGCATTGCTGTACACTGGCTACTTGTTAATGCTTATATTTCAAGATCTACTTCAGTGTGCATTGAGTGGCAACAGCTGTAAGGAAGTCACCAGTCTACTGTCTGTCACAAGAGCTTCCTATAGAAAGAACCACTTGGAAAATTACAGTGACTGCCCATCTAATCATTCATGTGAAATACCTAGTTGCTTGTATCAGGTACTGGCAAATACATGGCTTACAGTTAGTCTGTGTGTGTGTGTGTGTGTGTGTGTGTGTGTGTGTGTGTTAGGTTTTGGTTGGTTGGGTTTTTTTTTTAATGGTGGGATTTATGATTAAGAACTATTTCAGTCTTGGCGTTTGTGGTTTAGGGGATGCATCAATATTACTGCCGGTCAAAATTCAAAGTTATTTTTAAACACCTTAACTCCTTTCCAGTATTAAATGTATGCCATGGAAAAGACTGGCACAGATTCTTTACTGCCATTTTATTTTTAAAGGTGCTGAGGATATTAATGCAACATACAAAGATAGTCCAGGCTTCTGCTTCTGCATGCAGCATCTCTAAGTAGGTAGGACAAAAGAGTGTGTATTTGGAGACATGTTTTATCAGGAAAATTCAACTTTGTTCTCCTCTTGTTCATCTCTGGAGTTAGGCCTCTAAGGCAGTGGTATTGTGCTAAAGACAAATATGCCATTTACACCACTGGTATTGTTGACAGTCTGGGACATAGTAATCCTGAGTATATTTATCTCACCAACACAGTTCATATGAGAAGTGTTAGAGACCAAAATCTGATAGTTTCAAAAGAAAAAAAAGTTCCACTGTTTTTGGGGTTTTTGGTGAGGTTTGTTCTAAGAGTTTAAGTCTTAAGCAGAGTCTCTGAAGTTACTTGTATGGGACAGTGCACCACTTGTATGAGTAGACTTGCAGACATGGCTTCATTGTTCTGCTCGGCCATCTTTGCGAAATGCAGCATGATGTAGAGATCAGAGACCCTCTAAGAGCTTCCTGATTCCATAATCAACTTTCTCTCAGGTACATACCTGACTGGATTCACCATCCTGGTGGGATGCTTTAAAACTCTGCTAGCTGGCCCCATTCTGCCCAGGGACCATGTACCAGAGAGCAGCTGGGGGTGGGTGGTGCATGGTGCCTTTCATCTCAACCCCCTTCACTGTGTCTACACCATCCAAAATCACTGCACAAGAGCCAGTTGGTGCACAACACAAACTAGACTACCTGCTAACTTGGTCATGCTTCCCAAAGTTGTATGGGTGGTCTTTTTGCTCTCCTTATAAATTTTACAAGATGTTTATACACATAGTAGATACTGAGCTCTGAAAAACCCTGTCCATAGCCTTGCAGAAATACCTACGCTACCTGACCTCCCTTGTGAAATCCATGGGGCACAAAGAGGGTTTGTGTGGCTGAGCTGCCCTACAAGAATTGTTGGAGTTCTTTCCAGATACTCAGCAAACATGCCTGAAATACCGTGATGGTGTAAATTACTCTGAGATGGTCCAAGTATTTTCCATTACTGAGCACAACCCCTGTCTTTGAAATAAATATTTAATGATTTGTGTGAAATTGAGAGTACTTGTATGAACTTGTATCAACTCATATTTTGTATGAAGAGATGACAGTATATTAAGCAGAACTAGCAGATGAAGAAACAGGAAGAGAATTAACAGAGAATGACTGAAGTTCCACAAGGGTAAATAATGCTTAGAGGAGTGCAGTTAATATTTTCAGATGTTTACTTGTTATTGTTTTAGGTTGTTTGAGAGGAACTTTTGAAGGAAGGAGAGGAGAGCGGAAAGGGAAGACTAAATGGACTAATTTCAGACATGACTCTTGTTTAACTCAGAAATATGTATGTGTACTTACATGTTACCAGCATTTGGCATGTTCACAGGCACATTAATTTCTTCAGTTCCTTTAAACTTTGAACTTAGCTATCAGTACTTAGGTGCTTATCTTTGTACTGTACTGGTTTAGGTGGCACAGGTGCTATTTTTTTTTTTTTTAAATCCATTTGAGAAACCATTTTCACCAGCTGTTGAACTTTTTTTCAAAGACTTCACAGTTCTGGTATCTTGTAAAACACAGAAAAGCCAGCCTCCTACTATGTAATTACGTAGGTAATGACTGCAAATTGAGTAGTGGTTTTAAATATTAAAATATATTTTATATACACACATACATCTTTATATATAAAAATACTTCATAAGTTCATACTTCATGTCAAGAATACCAGATTAGTTTTACCTTGGGAAATGGAATGTTGCCATAGAGAATAAAATAAGCCTAAATTTTATCCATATACTTTGACTAGTGTAGAAATTCAGTTTTTGTGACAGAGTGAGGAATCATTTTTAATGAGAAAGAACACAGAAGTAATGTAATGAGGAGTGGCCTTGTTATGGATATCCAGTGAGGGAAAGCCAAGATTGGTTCTCTGGTTTTGTGTTCCAGGTTTTTTCCAGGTTTAGCAAAAATGAAGCAGCTGCTTGCACAGATTAGGATAATGTTAACACAAATCCTGAGAAGGCTAAAAAAAGCAGGAACTGCTGTCACTAAGGGATGTGACAAAACTGTCTCGCCATGTTTGAAGAGGCAGAGCTGCATCTTCCATGTGGAGCTACCACAGGTATTTTGGCAGTGTTGTTTGTCCTGACTTAATGTTATAAGGCATAAAGCCTACTCAGATAGTCCCGAAGAAACCCAAGAGCCCTGTGAACCCAAAGCCTCTTTCAAAGGCTCCTTGCTGTAACCTGAGGACAAATATTTGTCGAACTGTATTTATCAATTTATTATGAGATTAAAGTGGTTGGGGTTGCAAAGCATGCAGTGAGAGCATGGCATCTGAATTAAACTGATTAATTAACCATGCCTCTCTCCCTTAGTGCACATGGTTTCTAAGTGTTTATTTCAGCCTGGAAAAGAGGCGGCTTCAGGCAACCCAAGTACCCCTTCCAGTACCCGAAGGGAATTTACAGGAAGGACAAGACTGTTTACAAGAGCATGTAGTGAAAGGACGAGGCGAGATGGGTTCAGAGTGAAAGAGAGTAAGTTTAGGTTGGCTATTAGGAAAAAAACCTCTTTGTTGTGAGGGTGCTGAAGCGCAGGAACAGGCTGCCCGGAGCAGCTGCGGAGGCGCTCAAGGCCAGGTGGGACGGGGCTCTGAGCACCTGCTCTAGTGGAAGGTGTCGCAGCCCGGGGCAGGGGCGATGGAACGGGATGATCGTCAAGACCCCGTGACCAACTCAAACCATTCTAAGATTCTGTGATNTCTGTCCGGCAGCGGCGAACCCCGCGGCGCTGCGGGCAGGGGGCTGTGCCCCGCGGCGGGCGGGGGCCTGTGCGGCGGGGAGGGGGCTGTGCCCCGCGCTGGGCGGGGCCGCGCCGGGCCGCGCCCCTTCCGGCGGGCGCTGCCGGAACCCGCCGAGCCGAGGGGAGGGGACGGGACGGGGTAGCCGTGCCCGGGTCGCCTCTCTCGTTCCGCCCGCGCCGCCGCTGCCGGTCCCTCCTCCTGTCCCGCCCCGTCCCCTCATGGCGGTGGAGCGCGCGGGCACCGGCCCCTCCCGCCGCCCGCTCCGGCCTCCCCCGCCCCCGTCTCCTCCTCTCCGTTCGCCGCTCCTGGCGGGGATGTGAGGGGGCCGTGACCGCAGGTAAGGGCGGCGGGAGGCGGGCAGGGGGCCCGGCCGGCCCCTCGGTGGGGAGGCGGCGCTCCCTCCCCGCGGGGCCCTCGGCGCAAGGCCTTCGGTGAGGGGCGGGCGGGCCTCGGACCCGCTGTGGGAGCCCAGGGGTGGTTTCTGGCTAGCGGGAAGCTGAGAGCAGAGATTAAATCCCCCCAGCGTGGGTGTTCTCCAGCCGGGCAGAAGTGGCCAGGTGCGGTGTCCTGGCTCTGCCGGAGCTCCCGAGCCGCTGTGCCCCGCGCTGGAGTTGTTAACCTGGGAGCTAAACCGGTTCGTGCTCGCTTTGGTTCGGGGGCGAGTTACCCGAGGCTGAGGGTTGAACAGAGCGGCTTCTGCAGAACTTCAGAGCCCTGGCAGTGCTTTAGTTTGACATGGAAAATAGTTAACTTTGCATTGTAGTTCTTTCTAGCCTTAAACTGTGCTACGGGAGGTTCAGGCTGGGCATTAGGAAAAATTTCTTNGAGGCGAGATGGGTTCAGAGTGAAAGAGAGTAAGTTTAGGTTGGCTATTAGGAAAAAAACCTCTTTGTTGTGAGGGTGCTGAAGCGCAGGAACAGGCTGCCCGGAGCAGCTGCGGAGGCGCTCAAGGCCAGGTGGGACGGGGCTCTGAGCACCTGCTCTAGTGGAAGGTGTCGCAGCCCGGGGCAGGGGCGATGGAACGGGATGATCGTCAAGACCCCGTGACCAACTCAAACCATTCTAAGATTCTGTGATTCCGTGATTGTGAGACAGCAGAACTTGGGTATGGCGGATGCTGGCCGGAGCGCCGGGGGGGCAGGACGCGGGAATGGCTTCTCAGGGCTGCAGGTGCACGGACTGCGGCTGGAGGGGGACTCGCCACCTGGAGCTGGCGCTGCATGAGGGAGCTCTGTCCGGCAGCGGCGAACCCCGCGGCGCGGCGGGCGGGGGCCTGTGCGGCGGGGAGGGGGCTGTGCCCCGCGCCGGGCGGGGCCGCGCCGGGCCGCGCCC
>VWZG01002655.1:41598-101143 GCA_013396735.1 Grallaria varia
GTGGGTGTTCTCCAGCCGGGCAGAAGTGGCCAGGTGCGGTGTCCTGGCTCTGCCGGAGCTCCCGAGCCGCTGTGCCCCGCGCTGGAGTTGTTAACCTGGGAGCTAAACCGGTTCGTGCTCGCTTTGGTTCGGGGGCGAGTTACCCGAGGCTGAGGGTTGAACAGAGCGGCTTCTGCAGAACTTCAGAGCCCTGGCAGTGCTTTAGTTTGACATGGAAAATAGTTAACTTTGCATTGTAGTTCTTTCTAGCCTTAAACTGTGCTACGGGAGGTTCAGGCTGGGCATTAGGAAAAATTTCTTCACAGAAAGGGTGCTGGGCATTGGAATGGTCTGCCCAGGGAGCTCATGGAGTCACCGTCCCTGGAGGTGTTTAAGGAAAGACTGGATGTGGCACTCAGTGCCATGGTCCAGCACACATGGTGGCATTCAGTCATAGGTTGAACTCGTGGATCTCAGAGGTCTTTTCCAACCTAATTGATCATGTGATGCAGAGTGATGGTTTCTGTTTGTTCGTACACTGTGAAGATGTTGCCTGGATCTGACTCTTGTCCCTGTTTTTTTACCCCTGAACTTTTCTTTTTCAAGAAGTCAGCTTTTCTCTGTTTCACTGCAATGTCTTCAATGTTTTTAATTAAAAGGTAATAAACATAAGTCATCGTGGCTCTTTCTTAATGCTTTTGATGTGCCTTGTTGTATAGAGTGTTTTCCCCTGGTAGGTAACAGCTTCATTGATGGGAAATTATTATATAAGTTTTTGTCAGTATTGTTGTATGTCACGCTTGTTCTGCTTTTGTTTAAGTGGTTGATTCTCAGGATAAAATTCTGGCAGAAAGCAAGCAGGTAATAAGAGGTTATATCAGTTATGTCAAAGGAGTAGCAGTGACTAATGTCTAGATTCGACTTTAACATCCTGAGTTACCTTGACCTTGAAACTGCCCATTTTAAATACTAAAGGTGGAGCTTCAGTGACCCTGTGCTGATGACTCCTCCCACTGAGATTGGAGCTAGTGTGTCAGGTAGAGCAAAACTGAAGCAACTCTTGAATCTATTTTGATAGATTTCCAGGAGAACAGTCAGTACAGTATCAGCTGTCTGTAGCACTGTTTGCATTTAGTTAGTAAATAACACTCTTTTAGTGAAGATATTTTTTAGCTTTATGTGAAAATGCTATAATTAAAGGTCATTCTTTTTTGTAGAAGTGAATAACTACAACTAAAACATGCCAAGAATAAGTTTTTAGTGTGGCATTTTTTTATTTCCTCCTGGTTTCATTAAGTGGAATGCTGGTTGCTTTTGCTTTATTAATAGAAATCTACTGTAAAGAATAAATTTCTCCATAGTTTAACTAAGGCATTTAAAATAGGCAACTTTAGAATGGTTTGCTTTCTGAGCATGTGCTAATATATATGTGTGTGTATATATATAACATTATAAACAAGTTATTTTTTTTTAACTTGCATGTGGAATATTAAATAATTATCTGTACCAGTTTGGGCAGTCATTTGACAGAGCTGGAAAACTGTATCAGTTGTTGGGACCGATTTGCAGAGCAAAATTGAATGTATTGTTTCCTAAACAGTGTATATATAATCTTTGAGTACTGTGTGCATGCATCTTGGCCTTTTAAAGATGCATGTGACTAAGTTTTGAACTGGCAGCTCTTTTATCCTAATACTGTGTTACATCTGTCCCTTCATGGTTCTCTCTATAGCTGTGTTTAAAAGACAGGTTCATGAGTGGACACAACATAACTGAGAAAGACTTGAATTAAATAGTTAGGTGTATCTGGGGGATTTTATTAACCTTAAACTGAGAATATTTCTATGTTCATACTCCCCATTGCCCCAGTGTTCTGCATATCCAAAGGAGGGCTACAAAGATGGTGACGGCCCTAGTGGGGAAGCTGTAAGGAGTGGGTGAGGTAATTTGCTTTGTTTAGCATGAAGGAGACTGAGTGGAGACCTCCCTGCAATCTACAGCTTGCTCATGGGGGGAACGTGAAGGGACACTGACCTCTTCTCTGTAGTAACCAGTGATAGGACCCGAGGGAATGGCATGAAGCTGTGTCAGGGGAGGTTTAGGTTGGATATTAGGAAAATATTCTTCACCAAGAGAGCAGTCAGGTGGTAGAACAGGCTCCCCAGTGAAGTAGTCACAGCACCAAGCCTGGCAGAGTTCAAACCTCTGTGTGTTGAGGCAGGTGGTGTGATTCTTGGGGCTGTTCTCTGCAGGGCCAGGAGATGAACTTGATCCTTGTGGGTCTCTTCCAACTCAGCATATTCCATCATTCTTACCTTGAGTTATATAAACATCCTCTGAAAGCTCACCATACCAAAACCAATAATAAAAAAAGTTTCTCTTAGTTGTTTTGCAAGAAAAGTACCTTAGCACAAAACCCTGAAAGGACTAGGATAGTATTTCATTTCAACTTTAACATGGTACCTTCTAAAGAGTAGCTTAGATCACAAGTTAGTTTATTTGATTTGTGAAGTGAAAAGGAAAGGGATGAACTAACACTTTAAAGCAAGATATACCTAAGGAAGATCAAATTTAAAATCACATTGCCTTGTGTTTTTAAACAAAAATCCTCTCCCTTTTTGAAGCATAGATGAGACATTGTAAAGTCTTCTGTATCATGCATGAAAATGAACTCAGCTTGAAAAAATGGATAATATTTTTTCTGAATTCTTAAAATGCCAATTAATATTATTTAAAACATCTGTTCTAGAAAGCTAACTTTGAAATATTTAAGAAGTGAATGCCTCTGGATTTTGGAACAAAATTGGTATGTATAATGAGCCTTCTAAAGGCTCATCACTGAACATTTGGATTTTTATTTTGTTAGGGAGTGTTTCTGTTTCCTGTAATTCTTTGCCTATGGAAAGAAAGGAATGATCACATAATAGCCAATGTGACGCACACTAGTCAATGTGTATTTGTTAAAGCAATTTTTTGACTCAGCCCCTTTTTCTTTCATGTAAAGCTTTATGGCTAGGAGGGCATTAAATAGGTGCTTTATTCCAAAGTTAGAAACATAAAACTTCTCATGGAGCTCTTGTAAAAGAGCAGAGTATTCAATAAAATACAACAGAACAATTCAAAAGATGCAGAATGCCTGTACCTGGAGTAACCTGTCATGTCAAAGCAGGCTTTTGTTTAAAAATCTTGCATGTGAGTCATATCTGTTTAATATTAGTGATCTGGCTGGAAAGACAAAGAAATAATCAATGACATTGAGCAGGGAAGGGTTGCCAGTGTGTAACCTTGGGTAAATATTTTCAGGAAACATTTGTAAAAAAAAGAGTTTGGGGTTTTTTTTGTTTGTTTGTTTGTTTTTAATAGGAGTAAAGAGAAGATATTACACCCAGGCAGGAATAACTTGCTATAGAAGTGCAGGAGGTTATACTAACAGGGAAGTTGAAGATGAGTTAGCAGTAGGTGACTGCTGAGAAAGGGCTAAGAAAACCACCCATTTTGGGTGAAATACAGTCAAGATTTGTGGAAATAATAATAACTCAAGCTTTGGGCATTGCATTTAAAAAAAAGCAATTGGGAAAGAACCCAGAGGGTGGCACAGGAGGAGGTGTCAAGCACCTAACTTGTAGAATAATATTAAGATGTGGGTGCAAAGATAAAGGGTCTAGAAGGGACAAACACAATTGGCTTTGGTAGTGAAAATGAAGGTCTAGGTGAAGATCATTAGATAATGAGAGTACTTTACAAACACAGTAGCCATGCTTTGATGCTGTTAAGTTTCCTTTGCAAGTATTTCCTGGGACAAGCTTGGCTGAATTATTTGTAATGAGAAGCAGCAGTGAATGGTGTAGTATGTGGCAAAGGGTTGAAGTAAATGGCCTGTTAACATAATCTTTTGTTTAATGACATCATCCTGTTCACAGTTTAAAATATCAGCTTTTAGATAAGACAACTGTGAATTCTGGTATTTAAATAGTTTAGCATATAAATAGATTACTTCTTGTAAGTCTTGAAAAACTGTCTGCTGAACTCTAGAGGGCTTGTGGCCAAGTAGGCAAAGTTGAAACCCTCTACCATACCTTTCCCAATTCTAATTCTTGCTTCCATACAACGTATGCAACGTTTGCAGCAAGCGTGGGTAGAGCCCTTCCCAAATCTTCGTTCGCGAAGCCTAGCCATGATGATGGACAACGTATGGCCTGTGGAAGTGATACTAATTTTCTTTGGATGATATCTCCCACATACTTAGTTATGCTGATCTGCTTTTAAATGTAAACTATTGTTTCATCTCAGTACGCCAGTTCTGGTGTTTCTGAATATTTAGAGATCTTACTTGCTGCAATAAATGTAACGTCTTTCAGCACTGTGTGGTGGGTTCACCATGGCTGAATGCCAGGTGCCCACCCAGCCGCTCTGTCACTCCCCTTCCCAGCTGGACAGGGGAGAGAGTAAGNGCCTATGTGTGTCCCCTCCCAGGATCTTGCCCTTGACTGAACAGTGAGTGCTGCGCTCAGTGGTAGCCAAAATATGGGTGTGTTATCGACACCAATGCAGAGCACTGTGAGGGCTCCTGTGGGGAAACAAATTCTGGCTCAGCCAGACCCACCACACACTGTGTGCTGCTTTTTCGAGAAAAGGGCTTTTGAGCAAAGAGACAAAGAAGCATTACCTTGTGTTTTAGACCGGAGAGTCTGTGTCTTGCTAGCATTTTTGATACTTCTTGGTTATATCTTGAAAATAAACAAACCTTGTGGCTAATCTGGATTTTCTTGTGTCCCACAGGTTTTTTTGCATTCCAGGTTTCTTCATCTCTCCCTGTCTGTTAACCTTCAAACCCAGTATACATTCTCTGTGTAGTCTGCTATTGTACTGCTGTGTGCTGAGAGTTATGATACCAGCAGATCCACAGGCAGTTCACTAGCAAGTGGTTTTTGGAGGCATTGTAAATGTTGTAGCTTCTGTCGATAGGGGAGTCTCATCTCCTTGTAGTCCTCTGAGATCAGAGCAGCAAACTAGTACTCCTCCACATCTCAAGTGGATGAAATGTTCTTTGTGTTAAAATCAGCTGTGAGCTTGATTAAAGAACTTTTGCAGAACTCCACTACTGCCCGTTTTGTTTAACTCCTGCATTTGCTGGCTTTTGTCCTGTTTATAACCTAGTAGAGGTCCTCACTACTGGGATGCAGCAGCTTAAGCATGTCCTGAAGTAGAAACATGAGAGGTGTATTTATTCCAGAAACTGCTCATTTCATGGCATTGTCTTTTCTCATTTCCAAAGATAATTTTTCTTGCTGGAATTTTTGAGGATGCATTAGTTCTTCGTCTGTTCAAAGTCTTATGGTTAGAATTAAACTATTGATTTCCTGAAGTGCAAGGCTTCTGGTGCCTGGTATTGCTTTGACCTTGCAGCTGTACGTGTCAGTTCTATGCATGCAAATTGTATCTTTGCTGTATGCAAAGGAAACCACATCTCTTCAGAGAGAAGTTGAGTTCACCATGACTATGATACTTGTCTGCAACTGTAGACATCTGTATAAACCTTACATGGAAGTATGGCAGCTCAGCCCAAGCAGAAATGGTACTGGCCACATCTGTGAGGACAAATAAACTTGAGGAGAAGAGCTACCAGTAATTTAGCTGAATTAATGTAATGTATGTGGTTAAGATCTGAGCTGTTTACAAGTTTTACAAAGTGGTTGACAGGGCGTCAAAAACTCTTTAGTGTATTAGGGATATGAGAGAAAGTAGAACTATTAGTTTTGAACTGTAGCATCCTTTTTAAGTCTAAGTTCATAAAATTGCCTGTTAGCTCACAAGTTTCCTCATTTTTCTGTAAGCAGATTCTTCCTCTGCTGCAAAGAAAAGCAGCCTGTGCTCCTTCTCTCTTGTCTCTGAAGTGCAGTGGGTGGAAGATGTCAGGATGGAACTAACTGATGCTCTTTACCTCTGTCAGTGTAGGTGAAGATATGTAAGCCAGGGAAAGAAGAAAAGGGGGAAAAAAGCATAGAGAGTTCTCTTTTAGTAAAAAGCTAAGCTTGTAAAAATACTTTCTTTAGTAATATAACTAAGGTAGCAACTGTTGAAAAAAGTGGTAGAGTATAAAAGCTTAGCAAAAGCAGCCCCTCTTCCCCTCGGTTTGTTATACCAGTATCACATTTTGAACCAGCTGGAGCTGGGAGAACATTCATAGCTCAATTACCTGAACAGTTTGCCTTACATCTGCTAGAAGAGATGGTAGAGAGAACAGTCACAGCAGTCTGTTGATGTCTTTTCCTTGCATTAAAAAAATCTCTTTATTCTTCAGGTGACTGAAGGTCTTGTTTGAATTCAAAACCAGGAGAATATTTTTTGCAGTTGGTCAGGTGACTGGGTCTGGTCTGTCTCATGCACTGATGATTTATCTTTCTTGGTTTTGTTCCATAGGTGATTTTGTATCATCCAAGAATCTAGTTTCTTTTTAAAAGTTGCTGGAAAATGAAAGCACTCTCTTGTAGATCACTTACATAGTTTCTCCTACAAAATAAGATACTAAAAATTACTATGCAAGGATTAAGGGAAAAGGATTTGAGAATTTTGAATTGTGGCTCTTGCAGCATTTTGAATAGTGCCACATTGAGTGCTTATTAAATGGGACTCGACTCTACTTTTTCACAGCCTCACTGGATGCAAGTAAGATGATCTGTGTTCAGTTTTAGTGTTTACCTACCTGTAGCTCTCTGCTAGGTTTTTCCTACAGATATAGCAAATTAATCAAAATCAGAAGCACAAAAGTACAGGGAAAAGTAGTATTGAAAGAAAGCAGGTTTTGAACAAACAGGTACTTTATTCAGGTATGGGAAACTCTGTAATGTAGATCAACAAACAAATGCCTTATTTCTTGCCAGATTTTCCTGTTTTTTAAAGAATAATTTCATGTACATGCAAGTCTCAGGCTTGTTTGTGTTATGGACATGACTATATGATTAAATACCCTTCTAATATTCTTTCTCATTTTTCTAGGGAGTTTATATACAAGAAATGCTGCGACTGTTCTCCAACTCTCTTACAAACTCATTTCAACGTAAGTAATTGTTTGATCAGTATCATCAGTTACATGGTGTGCCAGCCACAAATCTGTGTACTCACTGAAAAGAATAATAAATCACATATTTATAAGCTTTCCTTAACATTTCTGAAAGAACTTGTGTTTGTTCGGGTGTCAGTTTTTGTATGCTGGATCAGAAACCCTTCCTTCTCTGTGTTCAGACTTGTTAGTTACTCATCCAGGGTGCAGGCTTACACATGCTTCAAAGATTGCCTTTTTTTTTTTCTTTAAATGCTGTTAATACTGAGACCATTTGCAGGAGAACCAGTCACATGAACTGTTGAAGATTTTCCTATACAGCATGTATTCCTACCAGTTTAATTCTAATCTCTTTATTTTGCTCAGGTTTCGGTGTTGCATCATTTTGTGTTGAGTAACAGAAGTTCAGCTCCTCATTGGTCAATGTGAGTAACAGAAGTTCAGCTCCTCATTGGTCAATGTGTTTAGTAGTTTACGAGATGAGCCAAACTCGTGGGAGATGTGACTTCTGTATTGGTCTGGTGTTGGCTATGAGTTCCAGCATTTTCATTGGAGGAAGTTTCATCCTGAAAAAGAAAGGTCTCCTCCGGTTAGCCAGGAAAGGCTCCATGAGAGCAGGTAAATAAATACATCTTTTAATAAATTGTTGATGTCTAGATTTTGCTGTTTAACAGAAGATTACTAAACTAATTATCTTGTTTTGACTTTTTTGTTTGTTGGTTTGTTACATGTATATGAAACCTAAAACACAGAGCTGATATGTTTTTCCTCTGGTGTCAGATACCCCTGTGTGTGTGATACATGCTACTTAATTTGTGTGTAATTCCTTCTGGGGGCACTTGTCCTTTATGTGTCAGTTAAGTATAAATTGTACTTGCAAATTGAACTTGGAAGCAGCACTCTTATCTACACCTATGCTCCTGAATGAGTGAATTTAGGAGAGTTAACGATGTTTGAGTGTCAGGAGATTGTTTTGGAAATCTAAAAGTCACGTGTAGTAATTGAGCGTAACAAGTAGTATCCCTTGAGGGTTCATACTGGAAGCAATACTATTAAATATCTTCATCAGTGGTATAGACAGTGGGATTGAGTGCTCTGTCAGTGAGTTAGTGGATGACACCAAGCTGAGTGGGGCAGCCAATGCTCTAGAGGGAAGGGATGGCAGCCAGAGGGGCCTTAATGGGCTTTTGAGGAGTGGGTCTGTGCCACCCTCATGAGGTTTAACAAGAACAAGAGCAGGGTCCTGCACCTGAGTTGGGGCAATGCCCAGTGGCAATACCAGCTGGGGAATGAACAGATCAAGAGCTGCCCTGCTAAGAAGGACCTGAGGGTGCTGGTGAATGAAAAGCTGGAAATGACCCGGTAATCTGTGCGCTCACAGCCCAGAAAGTCAGTCCCAGAAAGCCAGTCGTATCCAAATGAGGTGTGGTCAGCAGGTCAAGAGAGGTGATTCTGCTCCTCCGCTCTGGTGAGACCCCACCTGGAGTGCTGCATCCAGCTCTGGGGTCCTCAGCACAGGAAGGACATGGACCTGTCGGAGCAAGTCCAGAGAATGGAAAATGATCAGAGCGATAGAACGCTTCTCCTGTGCAGACAGGCTGACAGAGTTGGAGTTGTTCAGCCTGGAGAAGAGAATGCTCTCGGAAGACCTTATAGTACCCTCCAGTACCTAAAGGGCGCTTATAAGAAAGACAAAGATTATTTTTTTCTTGACTGGTGCCTGACAGGACAAGGAGCAATGGTTTTAAACTAAAAGAGGATAGATTTGGGCTGGATGGTTGCCGGATTCTCAGATTATGCAGAAGATTGACTGAATATTTTTAATTCAGTACCTGTCATCTTTGGTTCTAAAAGATGGTTGATCTTGATATACATAATTCATTTGGAATGAGAAAGTATGATGTTTGCACATGTAATCAACCACATAAACCATGTATGATTCCCACAGAGTGACAGTCTTACTAAAAGACACACAACTTAGCTTTTCATGTCATTACAGTTTGCTGAAAGAACTGTTTCTTACAATAATGCATACATGGTCATCAGTGCCATTTCTAATGCCATCAGTGCCATTTCTGGTTTTCAAAGTAGGCTGTAGGAGGCATATGCTTGTCAGAAATTGAAGATGCTTTGATTTCAACCCCTCTGCCTAGAAAGCCTAAGTATCAAAGGACTGCCTATGGTTTTAAAAGCATGGGCTGCAAAATTATTTTATGTCATGACTGTTACTAGTCACAGAATGTTGATGTATGCTTTTAGTGGAGTAGCAAACATTTTTCAATTTTAGGTCAAGGTGGTCATGCATACCTTAAGGAGTGGCTGTGGTGGGCTGGACTTCTTTCAAGTAAGTATCAAAAATATATTCATCTAAGCATCAAAAATACAATATGTATTACATAATTTTAATAAATAACTATGCCACAGATGGCAGCAGTGATTGCAAAAAAAGGAAAAAGATGAGGATTCTACGATGTCTGGTAATGCTATCTGGTGATTTGATGGGTGCAGCTCTAATGACTTTTAATGTAACTTCTATCACACCAGAAGTTCTTCTTTTAATTGAACTGCCCTCTTTGTTTAGAGGAACTAGGTAGACATTGGTTTTCTTGTCTGTCTTTGCTACCATATGTATTCTGGTTTTTGTCTTAGCACAGAAGTGCTTAGATAATAGGATTCCTTAGAGGGAAACATATTTGGGGATTTTGTCTA
The DNA here is from genome assembly GCA_013396735.1 of Grallaria varia. Classification (NCBI taxonomy): domain Eukaryota; kingdom Metazoa; phylum Chordata; class Aves; order Passeriformes; family Formicariidae; genus Grallaria; species Grallaria varia. The sequence goes on from VWZG01002655.1 coordinate 51,347, forward strand.
TTTTCTGTACTTTTTTCATTGCTTAAGCTCTCAACTTACTGGCTGTATTCAGGTAACTGGCTTATTTTATGTGCTGTGCTGTATCCTGCTATTGCAGATTTTTCCCCGCAGAAGTTCATGAATCAAGTTGGCAGGCTGGGGAGCTAGAACACAGACACTAAAATAAAACACATTCTGATTTGGTAGAGTTAATACTAATACCTGGTGCATTTTCACAGCCTATTTTTAAAATTTAATAGTGGGAGAGAGGGGTAAGGGTGTGCTCTGCTAGTACTGCTGGCTGAATGCTATCATTAGAATTTTCCATTGTTCCCTTCCTGCATGTCTGTGTCTACACGGACGCTTGCACTGAATCACAGGTTTGTCGTGTGACAGCCTAACTCCTGTTTTTTAATTACTGTTCTTCTGCAGTGGGAGCTGGCGAAGTAGCTAACTTTGTTGCCTATGCTTTTGCACCAGCTACGTTAGTGACTCCTTTAGGAGCTCTCAGTGTTCTTGTAAGGTAAGAAACACTAGCAGAAAGGAATGTGATTTGGGAGAGAGAAGTAAGACTTTTTTTAGAAATATGTCGTGAAACTGTGCTGTAATTAATGGAATTTGTTCTTAACAATAAATAAGGAGTACTTAAAAAAATCAGGAGTAGCTTTTAAGTCTCTCCCAATATGTAGTGACTATGATTTTAAAGGGTTCTAGCAATGCATTGATGCTTTCATCTCTGAAAGGCTATTGTCTTCTGCATTTCAAGAACATGGTGTATGCAGCATTTGTTGGTGTATTTCATTCCTAAGTAAAGATTTTTGAGTTTCTAAAATTATTTTTGCAGGTTCTTAGAGCATTTTTTCACAGGCAGCATAAAAAAGGGGTTCTGGGGAGAGATGCCAAATATTAACAGGTAGTTCTGTCCATAGCAAGTATCTTGAGATAGAAAATAACTGTAGGTGTTTTTAAGCTGCACATTGTGTATACAAGTGACCTGAACAGTCAAAGCAACCTGTAAGTTGATGCGCAAACGAATATTACTAATTCCATGTCTCTTGGTGCATTTTTTGCTTCTTAGTGCCATTCTGTCATCCTTCTTTTTAAATGAAAAACTTAATTTACATGGAAAAATAGGGTGTTTGCTAAGTATACTGGGGTCAACTGTGATGGTAATTCATGCTCCACAAGAGGAGGAAGTAGAAACTTTGGATGAAATGTCCCACAAACTAGGTGATCCAGGTAAGAAAAATGCTGGCTTGATATGTACACAGTGCATAATTTCTTTATTATAGTTTCATTTCTGTGGCTCTCGAGTTTCAGGAAAATAGCCTGTGTCTGCTACATGTTGTCCAAATGAAGCAGAGATTGGAATTCTGTAATGTAATCCCATAGGGAAGTCTGTGTGATGCCAGTGAACTTGTCTGGCCTTGGACGAAGGTAATACAACATGCCTGAGGTTCATTCTTTGTTTTGGCTAGGTCACTCTAAAATCATTTTAACTGTGATGTTGGAGGGGTAATGAGAAACATCCTGAACTCTTCTGTTTAAGCTGAGTCGGTCGAATTGTTAACGCGTGTTGTCTCAGTACCCCTCAGATGCTTTTGATAATGTCTATAAATAACAAATCTTTTTTTTTCCCCAACCGCAGGTTTTGTGGTCTTCGCAACGCTCGTTGTCATTGTGTCTTTAATTCTAATATGTGTGGTGGGACCTCGCCATGGACAGACCAACATTCTCGTGTACATAACGATTTGCTCTGTAATTGGAGCGTTATCAGTCTCCTGTGTAAAAGGTTTGGGCATCGTTGTAAAGGAACTTTTTGCAGGAAAACCAGTGCTGAAACATCCCTTGTCTTGGATTCTGCTGCTAAGCCTTACTGTCTGTGTGAGCACACAGATCAACTATTTAAACAGGGCTCTGGATATATTCAACACTTCGATAGTGACTCCAATATATTATGTTATCTTTACAACATCTGTTTTAACTTGTTCTGCCATCCTTTTCAAGGAATGGCAACACATGGCGGCTGATGACATTATTGGCACCTTCAGTGGCTTCCTGACTATTATTGTGGGGATCTTTTTATTGCATGCCTTCAAAGATGTTAATTTCACCCTAGCAAATCTGCCCCTCTCTTTGCGGAAGGATGATAGAGCAGCAAATGGCACTCTGCTGAGCTCGTACAACAGCTTTAATGATGATGAAGGAAGTTCTGCCTTAGGTGAAATGCAGTCCACTGAGAGTCTGTCAGCCAGGAGAAATGGAAGTCTGTCAGCCTTCTGAACACTTCTGAACACAGCTACATGTTACTTAAAAAAAAGAACAATTCGGTAACTCTGGAATTTTTTTTTTCTGCTGTGAAATGTCTGATCTTGTCTGGAAATTCATGTACTTTTTAACAGTATGTGTAGACAATCGTTGATTTTTAAGTTCTATTAGTTTGGGTAAAGAACACTGAAGCATTTTTTATTTGCCTTATTTTTACTTTAAAAAGTACTAAAATGACCTCAGACCACAACTGGTTTTGTTGCTTAAGTTATGTGTAAATACTTTAATTTCATTCTTTTGTTTTTAAGATGTATTGCACTAATGACAATTTTATCAAAAATAAATGGCTTTATTTCTGCATTGGTGATAAAAAGGTTGCAGTGAACCTGGATCCTTTGTACTTGAGCCCTAACTGACCACAGAGTGACTGTAACCATAATGAAACAGGAGCTGCAGCAACTGCTTCCATCCTAGTTTGTAAAAGAGGAAAGAGAAAGCTACAACCAAGCACAACTGCTCTTTCGAACATACTGCTTAAGTAAAGCTGTAAGATAAACTTGCTGCATTTGCATGAGAACATCCCAGCTTTACCCAATCAGAGTAAACTGGCTGGCAGCAACAGGAAGGCAGGAGCTTCTGCTCTGCTTAGGTAAGTGAGGCTGTGGCTTCTGCCTTGCCATATTTGAGTCATTAATAATAGCCTAAAAAAGCTGTTTCCTGTTGTGTAAAAGAAGTCAGGTTCTGTCTGTGCTGCACTGCACTGCCCTGGCTCTGCAGAGCTGCTCTGTGTTCTTGATGTTGCAGCTTGAACTCAGAATTGCTGTTTTGTTCGCAGTAACACAGTTAATGGCTGTGACACTGAGCTTTTAAAAAAAAGGACAGAAAAACTGGAACATAATGTCATTGCATAAAAAAGGGGTAAGGCTGATGATAGAGGTTTTATAAAAACATTTCTACCATGCGGGTGAAGGTTGGAAATATTTGGAACAGAGACTACTATTTACTGCTGGTTGTCAGTTTTAGTGCTTACTGTTTAAAGAGTATTTAAGATTTTTTCCTAGGACAGAAAAAAACCAGAGCAGTTCCCACCTGTGAAACAAATTCTACTGCCTTCCTTTGGTATGTGTCATAACATATACAGGAGGGGCAAAGATGTCAAAAAAGAAAAAGGTTCTTTAAATTCTGCCTGAAGAACAGGCTTTGAACTTTAACCTCATTGTAAGGGACATCACAGCAGCAGCACTCAGGATAAAAAGTCCCTCCAGTGCTTATGCAACAAAGAGCACAGAAATGGAGGGGCAGGGACAATGTCAAAGAGCAGGGGAGTTGCTGAACTTGGTTGTCACTTCTAGTATCAAAGCACCAGCCCCCTCCCCCAAAAGCAGGTTCTAATTTCACACAGTAGAGTCTATTACTTTCTCTGGTGATGGTCACTTTGGCTCCAGACCCACTGGTTTTCATGAGAACTAATTAAAAACTAAAAAGTTACACCTTTTGCACACCTTGCTGCATTTTTCCTTTTAGGTAAGAGAGCAGGTTACATCAGGTGAAGAGGATTTAGCTGCTGTCAGGTCTAATGCTGTTGAAAATTCTTAGGACTAAGGTCTGAATTCTCTTAAACTTTAATAAAGTATGTATTAATGCTAGTAGTTTTAAGATGTTAGAGACCCATTCTCTTACTGTGAAAGTTAACTGGTGAGAATTAGAACTTACTTTACTCACATCATGACTGGTTATTTTTAAATAGTTCTTAAACAAAAAAGCAGGCTTTATTAATTAACCATTTCTGCACCAGAGTGCTAAGCCAAAGTTTTGTGTTTCACACAAAGGACGTGTGAGACATCCCTAAGCCAATGATTATCTCAACAAATTAGGAAAGTTGTTCATGTACTTAATGAAAGCCTAAAGCACGTGGAAGACTCTGGTTGACCAGAAGTCTTCTGAGAACCAAAAAGTAGTTCTTAAAAGAAAATTATCTGTCAAACACCTTGGAAAAGAAATCCTGCAACAAGCTGCTGTAACAAAGCACAAGTGCTTCTTACTTCTGTCTCTCATACACTGGGCAGCCCTGTGTGTACTCTCACCAGAACAGACACCACTCCAGAACAGCAGCTTACAAGCACAGATGTCCTGGGAAAAGCTGTGACAGGGGAAACTTGCTTATAGATTGCCTGGGAAATCTCCATCCTCTGTTTAGCTGAGGAAATTTAAGTCAATTTTGTTGCTCAAAATCCAATTCCCTACCACTGCAGAACCTACACATTCCTCATCTCCTGCGTACTTCCTCTGGCAGAGGCTCATTTCTACCCATTACTGGACTCAATCCTGGGGCTGTAAAGCAAGTGGAAAGAGCTGAGCAGGAGAAAAGATGTGCTGTAACCTAACCATGAACTATGAAGAGAGAAGGGAGAAAAACAGATTCTCAAAGGGATGTATTCTTGGTCTCTTGCTATGGGTTGGAAACACTAACGAAGTAACATCTCCAGAAACCCATATCCCGGGTAAAACGTGTCATTATCTGTCTGTCTGTTCTGGCCATCTTGAATCATGTTTGGTTTGGGCTGATCCCAACAGCCAGCTGACAAAACTCTGCAACAATCCTCGAATAAGTAAGCAGAAGTTACTACCTCTTGGCTGAACAGGTTGCTTTAAAATTCAACTTTTACAGCTGCAAAGTTTTACAAACAATTTTACTAATGCTGTGTTTGCATAATACAGCAAGTGTAATTAAACAAATACTTTCCATATGTAAATAATGATTAACATAATTAGAATTTATGTACTAGGATAGATTACACCTGATGGCTGTAGTCAGGAATTCCTTATCACTTGTAAACATGTGTTTAGGTACAGAGGTATGTATTTCCAACCAAAATACAAACTGTGTTAGAAGTTCTCATTAGGAAAAAGTAAACAGTCCCCATTTTAATCACTCAAACTACTGCCTTTTAAAAAGATCAGAATAATATGTCACCCCCATGCTAAATAACTGAAACAAACACTTTAATTAGCTTTCATTTCCATACTGATCTCAGAGAATAGTTTTGCAAAGAGGAAAAATAATCAACTGACTAGAAAAATTATTCACAAAGTACCAGCAGAGTTTGTTTTGTTGTTTTTTTCTTTTTTTTTTTTTTTTTTTAATAAAGGCAAATTTAGCAGTTAAGGCTCTAATACAAACAATTACGCATTGATTACTAATTTTTTTTTTCTACAGAACCCAGTTTTTATCCTCCACAGCCATTATTTTGATAGCTTCAGGGGAAAATTATACCAGTCCAGTCTAAAATGGCCACCTTAGGACAGGAATGCAAAGAGATTTCAAAAATCTTACAGGCTTTTAATCAAAGTGTATAAAATTTTAGTCTAGAAAAATAAGTAAGGATTGTATACAGTTACTGTGCTTGGAGACTGGAGAGAACAGTGCACCACTCAAATGGCACAGGCATACTGAAAAAATGCAGATGAGAGTATTCCTTAAAACTGTTGGTGTGGGCTTTGTTTCTTGTGGTTTTTTTCTCATACTTTTAGCCTAAATAGGTGTAAAAAGTATTGTTAGGTGGGAAGTCTAGTTGCTGGCCAGGGACTGATGAATAGGTGGCTGGAAGCAGCGGACGTGTTCCACAGGAGTGCTCTCTCCATCGCCGGACTTCAAATACTTATCCAAAATAGCAATTATTTCATCATTCAGAATCTGGAACTTGCGAATTCTCTCAACCATTTTCTTCAAAGGCTGCAAACATCAAAAAACCAGACACACAGGAATTAACTTTGGAGATGAAAAGCCTTAGACAGAAAAGCAGCAAATGCTGTTACTTCTCCCAGAAATGTTACAAATGTTTCCCTTTCACTGCTAAGCCAGAAGAAATCCAAGGTCTGTTTTGGATTTTGACAGTGCTGCTGACTGTTCAATTTACAGCAGCCTTGTCATTATCTGTATGGATATATGAGATGGAAGGCATTAAGAAAGTCTTACATATTTAAGACACCAGAATTCTGTTTGAACAATCTTCAAACTCCAGTATTGATGCCTTAATCTTTTGTTTCTAAAGGTCCTGGTGCCCTCATTTTCAGCAATTCATTCTAAAAAACAATTGCTATATCTACGCTGCATCTGAGCTCTGAGTTGGTGCACTCCTTACTACTACAGCAAATAGAGAACAGATGTTCTCAACTCACCACATTCTTTATAACCTCGTCTTTGCCATCGTGCTTTTGGACTTTCAACAGGTGGTAGCAGAAATCCAACACATCAAAGCGACGCTGCTGTCCCAAAAGCACAATGATCATACAGCCGGCCCAGTGCAAGCCATCGCCAAAGCACTGCCTGAAACAGGAAACACACCACACACCTAAATCTTCAGAACTGTATTTACATTAAACACTTGTTAATCGGCCATTACACTAAATAATAAATACGTTCGACATGAATCTAGAAGGCAAAAGCTCTGGTATATTAATTTGCTTTGCTGATATCACAAGTGAGTCAAATGGATGCTTAACAAAAAAACCCAGAAGCCCCCCAAGGTTTTGCATAACATAGGGTTACTCCAAAAACATTTACTCCCCATTAGACTCCTGTGGCATTGCATTTCATTTTCAGTGGAAACAACATTTTCAAAGAAAACAAAGAGGGAATTCAACACCACTCTGTTCTTTTAGGCTGCAGGCATGAAGGGAAGCCAATGTCCTATGCTGTTTTCTAATTGCCCAGTGAAAAGCATGTTACAACTCAACAGTTTTTCAAAATAAGGATATTCTCAAAATTAACAGAATCAAGGACAAACAACAGTTCCTGGTTAACTCATGTTAATTATGTTAAATTCCAAGTGCTCATTCTTGCTCATAATTCCGAGAAGAAATTACTTATTAGAAATAAATACATGAATGTTCTGCTATTTTATTTAAGCTGAGCATCCGTAGGGCTATGACTCCTATTGAAAGACATGTGCCAGGGCCTGTTTGTCATTCATTGTACACTGTCAATACCTAAAATAGAGGGTTATTTTTATTAAAGATACAATAGTATCTGTGTTCATGGATTATGAGCCCTTCCCAGTGATGGCAGCACTTTTCCTTGTTTTTTCACTAAGCTCTTGCAGACAGGCAGACAAACGCCTCCGTCCCAGCCCCACTGCAACTGACAGGGAGGACAAGCCAAGCACTGTTGCCCACAGGTGGACCGCTGGCAGCTGGCAGTACGTACTCCACAGTGAACTCATGTGTTCCCACAGGGATGCAGTAGACGAACTGCATGGCACTCCAGAGGCGATGGAATTCCACACACTCGTCCACGTGCATCACCCCATTGCTGGGCAGGGGTCCACGCCAGATGGGATCATCCAGGAAAGAGCGGATCCTTGTCAGGATAACCTCAAACATGGACAGGCCACAGCAGAGGCGTTCTTTGGTCAGCAGGTCACCTTCCCTTGCGATGGCTATTTGCTAAGATGGAGAGAAACAAAGGACAAATTCCTGGTAAAACCCACTCGACTACAAGATTTTAGTTTAAAAAATAAATACAACACATTTTTTCAGTTTCATTTGGTTTATTCTAGAAGAAATATCTCCTGACCCAAGTTAGGTCAGCAACTGCTAAGCTGGGGCTCAGATGAGTGGAAAAAACATCCATAGAAAATTGTAAAAGCCTTAAAAGAAGTGACACTATTTGCAGTAACACTAGTCCTGGATTTCTGTCAGGGAAATTTAAAGAATTCAATGTCTGAATGGAGGCAGAAAGCAAAATGAAAGAGTTCAGTCTGCTGCTAGAATGAGCAGTAGCTCCTGCCTGTGCTCTCCTGCACATCTCCCTTACTGCTGCTGTTACAGATGGGAAAGCTCCAAAGAGAGCAGAAACAGGCTCAGACAAAAGCCACAGGAGGCAATGCTGGCAGGGCTTGTCCCATTTTGTGCCATCACACCAAGAGCTCTCTCCTTCTGCAGTGGCACCTGCTGAACTGCGGCACCTACGATGACCAAAGCAGTCTGAAGTTTGCTTAGACCATTCTGCTCTTAGTTTCTACTATTCACATCTCACCTGCTATTAAACTGCTACAGTTAGCAGGGTATTAATGCATCCCTCACACTGAAAGAAAGGAAATAGTGCTGAAGCTGCAAAGGCAGTTCAAGAATGTTCTCTTTGGTCATTGTTTCCAGGGGCTCTCAACAAAAATGACAGCTCATTTTTCAAGAGTTTCTAAATGAGTGACTGAAAGAGCAATAAAATGTTTAAAATATATGTATACACACATGTGCACAGGAAAACTGGTTTTGGTGAAATCTGCATGAGTAGCTCCAAGGCTGGACTTTACAGTGGGAGGGTATCACATAGCAACATACATACCAATTAGCATTTTCCCCTAAATGTGTCACCTTCACCCCAGCCTCAAATGTTTTAAACTTTTGAGGTTTAACAGATTTACCAAATTCACGGATCAAAAAAAAATCATGTTGTGTGAACAAGCTGGATGTGCAGGTTGAAGTTCTAACAGAGCTATGAGGACAGGCTTTCAGGTGCTCAGAAATTTTCTTGAATTGCCTCTAACCTAAATGATAGAGATTACCTGGGGTGTGCCAAGTCTTTCAATGAGAGGAACCAAATGTAGTGAAGCATATTTTGATTCCAGTCTCTTCATTTTAGCATCAAGTCTTTCACCCTCTGAAAGAAAAGAAAAATAAAAAGAGAACACTGATAAATTGCAATTAACCAATTCACACAATCTTTATTCAGTGGGGAAGAAAATGGTGTGTGTAATTTTTATAGGTAATTTCCATTTCTAAATAGCTGGTTAATCTTCAGTGTGCTTTTAGAAAAATATACATTTATATTTTTAAATGTTACATTACTTGTGCATACAGTAAGAAGGATTTGTAGTAGAATACATTTAACTAAACTGTAGGAAGAATATAAGGCTCTATTTTGCTGCTGTTGCTGCCATATTTGGCCCCCACTTGTACTAAGGCAACTAAACTGTCCTTATGCATAAAATGCTTGTCTGTAGAAGGTACAATGAGGATGGAATCTTGTGTACAGCAGGACAAAAAAAGTGCTGGCAGCCCCTCAACACTGGCAAGTAGGAAATGTTCTCTGGCAAATGGGAAAATACCATTTACAATGGTCTGGTTAGTTTTATGCAGAGATGCAAGTAGCTACTGTGAGGCTGGAAATATTCTCAAAGATTTCTAGCTGATGATATTTCTCTGAGCAGAACAAATCAGCAGCTCCAACAGCAAGAAATGGAGAAGGAAGGAGATGGAGGAGTCACATAGAAAGAAGAGAGGACTGGGGGGCAGGGGGACAGGTCACTTTCTGATGATGAAAGAGGAGGAGAGCAGATACCAAAGGAAGCAATCCTGCAAATATTCACTACTGCATACTCAGTTTAGTAAAAAGGGTGTGAAAAATCTACTGGGACCAAGGACCACTTATATTTACTTACTTGCTGACAGATTTCCTGCACCATATGTAAAAAAACCTACCCCATTTAATTGACAATTCTAGAATCTAAACTGGAGCTTTAGAAAAGCCTCTCAACCGTATCCACAAAGCAGGATAACACTACCCTGGGTGTCCAATCCTGCTTTTCCCTCTCATGGCATTCCTCCTCTTCCTCTTGCAATTTACACAGAGTCTCTCTAAGAAACACTTCTTTTTTCAGCCAGGGAAACAGTCCTGAGTCTTTGACCTCTGTCCTGTGGTGCTGTAAAGGGTGTCTGGGGATGGTTACTAAAACTACAGCAACAAGGCAAGCGGAAAACTTTACCCAAGGAAGGTATTTTTGCTTAACCGATACCTTTGACGTGAACCCTGGGCAGGATATTTTGGAATGGTGCCGCATGCAACAGGTCGCACACTTCCTCTAGGGACTGGAACAAAAAGAAAATGAGAGGCATTTAGGACCCTTCGAAGAATCAATCCCCAAACCACACCAGACCCCACAACGGGATTCCAAATGCAGGCCGATGGCATTGCAGGAACAGCAGAGGGCAGCCGACCTCCATCACCACCGCAGGGAGTCACTCCGAGCCCTCTTTCCTCATGGATCATTCCCAAAGACGATTTGATTTCACCAGGTTACCCTGAATTCCCAAATAAACTCCAGCAACTCTCCTCCCACCCTTAGCTGGCGGTTCATAAAGGGCAGGGCATTTATTAAATAAACTAATGCAGAATGAGTAATTTCGGTGGGAAAGTGGCAGACGGTTTCCTGGGCAAGATGACTCACTGCTTGGTTATTTTTACCAAAGCCACAACCCGTTATCCTAGCGGGAGCTTATCGGGGTGGGAGCATCTCCCTGCCAGGCAGGCTGAGACATGGCAGCGGCAATGAACATCATATCTTAGAACGTATTTTACATCTTTAGGGACAGAGGAAAGAAGACAGATGTCTCCTGTTTCTTGGCTGCTCTGTACATGCAGAGAAAACGCAGAGATGACCAGAAGCAGATGAATGACTCTGTTAAGACATTCTCCTCATTTTTGAAGCAGAAGGCCTAGTAATTTGTAATCCCTCAGCACTAATATGAGAAGAGGTGTCCATCAGCTAATGTTCTCGGCAAGGCCAGGGCACTGGGGCTCACATGCCTTTTCCAGCTCTAATTCCTTGATGTCAACACCAGGAAAATGCATGTGTTAGGTAGTCAAGACGAACAAGACCCACCCACTGGCAGAGATGTACTCAGAATTACACTTTGCACTGTGGGAAAGTCTAGATTAGTTATGATAGATGACCAGAACTGAAAAATATGGAATTACATGAAAGGACATTGGGCATGACTGAGGGCAAAACCAAGAGGAGAGGCAGCGAGCACAGGTGTATGACTAGAAAGTGTCACCTAGAGAGCATCTCAAAGAAGGTACATACCTCCATGCTGGTGTCACTTTGGCATACCCTCAAGCAATCCTCCCAGGAGGGAGAGAGGGTGCCCACCTGCCTGGCCTTTTTACCACATACCCACTCAGCCTGAATCAAAAGTAATCCAGTTTCTCATTCTGTTTCAGCTATGCCATTACTGAATATAGGTTTGCTGCTTGTCACCTGGCCCTCAAATTACTCTCCCCAACAAGGGAGGGATCCTCTAACATCATGAGCAGGACTCTGAGGAACAGCATGTCTTTATTACCTTATCTAACAACAACAGCTTTAACAGACCCTACAGAAGGAGTCTAGGAGTCTTCCATGAGGGTTTATTTTTGTACAGTGGCAGGCCCCCATCTAGCCTGCTGAGGAAATGACGTGGCCAGTTTGCAGCCAGCAAAGATGCCTGTGTGATGCCCAACCTCAGCAGCACTGTGAGCCTGCACAGCCTGGGCACAGTGCCTGTACGCACAGCAGGAAGAGACTCCTCCACCCAAGTCTCAAGTGCACAAGGCAGGTAAAAGAAGGGAAGGCAGCACACCTGTTGCAGTTCTGGTCCATTATCAATGCCCACCTTTCCCTCCGTGAGCACCCAAAAGCCTTGAAGACAAAGAAATTACGGGGCTGGCCATTTTGTTTGAACAGTGAAAAATAATAACACGGAAAAAGAGTGGGAAAGGGAAACCAGAGGTAGGAATAAAGAGCAATTGTAGCACTGTGCCTTCAGCAGTGGGTAGACTTGCACAGTGTGAGGTAGAATCTATATATATTTGAATTAACTGAAAGACTGGACACATTTCACAGCTTCCTTCACACTAGGACAGATGAGTATTGGCCAGAGCTGGCACCACTGTCAGCCATCCAAGCAGCAAGGAGGATGTCCAAGGATGTTCATGTTAGCTTTGTGATGACAACAGGAATGACATGCAGGAAAGGAGTATAACAGTACGAGACACACAATTCATCGACATGAAGAGAACAGCCACTCTGTGACTGAAGGCAGCACTACTATATGTGATTATAATTTATGGTGAAGACCACAATATTAGATCTTCAGGTATTGTACAAGAGAATGTCTCTCACCCAGGAAAGTCAGGCATCACTGCTGTCTCACAGACATGAAAGCCCCTGCAAGACTGTAAGAGATTAGCACAGGGAACTGTTTCTGCCCATCTGCCCATCAGTAATAGCACACTCACAGATTTCAGCCTTGTTATTGATGACGTTAGTAACAAAAATGTGAGAGTACATTTTGAGGGACAGATGGATTTTAAACTAGCACAGCAGGCACATACCAGACTCTGTTCAATGAGGAGGCAAAACAGGACAGCATTTCCCACTTCCCGCAAATTCTGGAAGCAAACAGTCTTCAGTTCTGCATATTCAACAATGTCCTTCAGCTGATGGTGAAAAAACTCTAAGATACCTGAAATCAAAAGAGAAAGAAAAAAAAAAAAGTTTAAAAAAATAAATCTCAGAGCCAGAATGAAATCTAGCGACAGGCCCACTTGTTACCTCAGGAAGGCGACAAAAGGTACTGGGCAGATGGATAAATCATACAGACAAAGACAAATTTTTCTTTCTGCTTCAAAACCAGTCTGATTTTCTAACCAGTCTGCCTATTCAAAGGTTGCACAAATGTGCATACATACACTGTATCAGACAAACTAACCGAGGGTACAGGTTTAGAGTTCTTTCTCCATGTATCAGCACGTGAGATTTTATCTCCAGATGTACAGCCCAGAGGAAACTGAAAGGAGCAGCATTTAAATGCACTAAAAATCAGAGGTTATGAAGTGTTAAGCCAGTAATGGGCTGACCTTTTTAACTGCATACATCATGCAAAATAGAGCCAGTGTAAGAGGTAAGAAAAAGATCACCAAGGAGGAGGAAGAGACTAGGCCCCTTGTCTGCTGTTAGTCCTGTTTCAGCCTCTGTTCCCCAACCTGCTGCCCACCCGACATGCTCAATTCACAGCTGCTATTTTCATGGATGACAGAGCCAGCAAGGGGCAGAGAGCCAAAGATACAGGGAACAGGGGTAGTGTCAGGGTATGACTCTTGAGTGTGCCAGAGGGCCAGAGCTGATCTGCAACCTCACAAAGCAATTAATACAGAGATTACAAGTAAAGTTCTGCTGGCAAGATCCTGCTGACAAGCATAATTAGTACACAAGATCTGTCAAAGTTTTGCCAAAAGCTGTTAAAAACCAGCTAAAGTTACAATTTTCAAAATCATGCAATTTACACAAACATTTGTCTTTTCCACCAAGCTTCTCCCAAACAACACTGATGTGCAAAATGCTGGCGGACTTCCAGCTCTATACCCGCCAGCCCCAGAGAGGTTGTGCAGTCCCTTGGTTAGAGACAAGCCCAGGAAACCATGGGCTCATCAGCTTCTGCAGAGACCCAACCTGGTTAGCCCCGCAGAGGCTAAAGTGATGTGCAGAATGGGGGAGGATGAGCAAAGAACTACAGTATGTTGGACAGCTCTTCAGCTTTTTACAACTTAATTTTTATCAGCATTTCTCTATCTGCACAAGCTTGCCCTTTTAAAAAGCCACCAAAACCCTCAACTTATAACAGAATAAAATGCATCATACTAAGGTTTCAAATTGCATGCTGCATATGGCAGTTCATTTCCATTACAGTGCATTAAGTCAGATAAATCTCCACCCAGTTACACCTAAAGCAACTGAGAGGAGACAAGAGGACACAGATGTCCTTCACCACCTTCCCATGTGTTTCGTCAACACAACTGATGAACGCTTCCCATGCAGGAGATTAGACTTTGATATCTACCTAGTAATGCAATGGCTGAGGGGAGCGTGCAAATATCAATTACAGCAAACAGCCTATGTATTCCAAGGAAACCCCTCAAATTCAGCAGAGGAACTCAAAAACATACAGTGAAGGAGAAAACTGTGTGGCTAACTCCCACACTTCTACAAAAAGCCTTATGTCATTAAAATTAGTAACACAAAACATCAGTAAAGTGCATGACAAGAGGATGTAGGGCCAGCTCTGTTACATCTCAAGGAAGTGTTTGTCAACAGAAAATTAGCACTAAATGAGTGTTCCCACATGTATTCAGTGGAGATAAATTTCAGACCTAACTTTAGTACTCTGTGATTCGATAGAAACACAGAACTGAAAAACTAATGGAGAAAGGTCAGATGTAGTGAGTGCTTGTTGAGCTTAATTTATGCAAAAGAAACACATTTATATCTAGCTAAAAAGCAAACAAGTCATGCCAGCACATCAACTCCCTCCTCCCCGTAGCAGAGGGACTGTGTAATGAAAAAGCTCTGGAAAAGGCTGTCAGTGTTCATTCAACGCTGTGGAATACAGGCCAGTCACAATTCCTGGGTGTGTGAGGAGCAGGGAACAGCTCAGTCATTTAAACATACCTGCCCACCATGGCAAGGGGCTGCTGCAGTGCTGAATACTGGGACTCCTGTCTTAAAGATGAAGTTTAAAAGGCAGGAAATTTTTCACAAAAACAATTTTGATGCCAGGAAAAAAATGCAAAGTTAGGGAACTGAAATATGCTTTACCACAAGTACACAGTGTTTCAGTTACACTGAAAGTATTTCCTTTGTATTGTTGGTGGAAGGGTTTCCATGACTAGAAAGAAAGGTCTTCTAAGGATCAACTACTAAAAGTCAAATCAAATACTTACCTCGTACAAGACTTTCTGGAAATAAAAGTCTATTTAGTGTTATGCTGGACTTAAGTCTGTGCCATAGAAGAAATCAAACTAGAATACTGACTAGTGCTTCTGGTCTTAGTATCTGTGTCATGTACACAGAAACTGATGGTGAAACAAGAGAAGGGCTGGAAGACACCCTGAAACACAGTGAGCAGCTGTACACTTCTCCTCAGAGTCACCATGCCAAGAAAGCATGATTTGAGCAAACAGGACATTGCTGACATGGACAGCCACGGAGATGTTTTTCCCTTCAGCTTGTATGGTGAGTGGAGAGCAACTTGCTGAGAAACAGAAGCTGAGCAGAACAGCAAGGACAATTCTGCTACTGCAACATGGAAACAACCATCAGTCATGACAGGGATGGAAAGGAGTAGGGTTTTCAGACTCCACTCAATTGCCTGTCCAGCCTTTGGATTTTGTGGGGAGTTTCAGAAAAAAGATTGGTCTCGAAAGATGATGACAAATTTTTTTTCATGGGCAGTGAAATTCTGAGAATAAACCATGTCACCTAAAGGAAATATAAAGGAGCAGGATGGCACAGAGAAAAATCAGGAACAGCACAAAGAAATGTCATCAGTAACAAGGAACTCATACTGAAAGTGTGACTGACACCAAAGCCAGACATTAAGTCCACCCAAAAGCAACAGGATAGTACAAGTCAGAGGCTTGAGGTTCACACCAGAAAAATTACATATTCTCTTTTACAGCCACTCCAGGTGGCAGAGCACCTCTCAAAATCCTTAAAGTTCCTTATTTCTTCACCCAAAGCCCCAGCCTCCATATACAGATGTATAAATATGCACACACACACATGCATTCATGAACAAATTGTGACATTATTTTGAAAATCTGACAGCCAGTATTTACCATGCAGCTGTTCCAAATTCTGCCATTATCCATGTACTACTTTCCTTTAGATCAAGGGCTTCATTTACCAGCAAAATAGATGAAATTTTACAGAGATACTTAAGCTATTTCTGATGAAAGCACAATCTGCTCCACAATGGAGTCCCGTGGCAGAAATACGTCATCATGTTTTCATTAATGTTCAAGTAATAGCATTCCCAATTACACTTCTGGGTACACTACACAGAACTGTATTTTACGAAAGACTATACATGCTTATTGAAGCCCTGGAAAAAGAACAAGTGTCTTAGGAAAGTTAATTTCACTTAACTACACACAACCTTCCTCCTTCCCCTAGTTTTACTTGTGGGTGCAATCGTAAGTTACTGAGTTAGTGATATATACACAGAATGTTGCAAGGCAGATGAATTGAGGTTTTAGCTCTTCCTCTCCAAGAAAGCAATTTTAATTAAATCCCTCTATTCCTGCAGATGGGATGACATTAGGTGCCATAATAATTGGTTTTATAATCCCAGTTTCTGATTTACACAGGTCGCAACAGAAGCAAAGACTGTTGATATAAAATAGATCCAGTAAAGTACGGAACATTAGTAAAGGATTAGGTTCCTTCCAAAATCCTATCTCAACAGCACTCGAACAGCAGATGCCAAGTTTCAGCTGTGCAGTCTGTACACTAATTAATTTAGGAAGTCAGAGCAAATCAACACATGCTACACAAAACTTGTTGGATGCCTTCACTTTGGTCACCTTTCATTTCTCAATTCACACCTACAGACTGATATCAAACACATTCCAGAGCTTGTAACAATTCTGGTACCTAAAAGATTAGGATAAAAATGAGCTGTTAATCCTAGAACTGAACTTCTGACTAAAACCAAACCGGATCTTTAATATAATTCTTGGTCTATTTCTGTTTCGGGTTATTTTCTGCAAAAAACTGACTTGACTGTTATGAAATGAAATCTACTAATCTCCATTAGCAAAACTGCTCCCAAGAAACCAAGTGCTATAATGGCCTTTACTTTATGTTCACTTTCATACAGACCATCAACAAAAGCTCCAAATACTTCATTGGCTCAGAAGAGACATCATAAACTCTGCATGTTGATGGTCCTGCATTCCTTTCAATGGAAATATTCACATAGATTTAAGCACATAGATGTATCCAGGAATTATAACCACGGACCCTGTGTTTATTTTGCTAGAAAGAAATACCCCATTGTTCTGTATATCTAATGAGTCCTTACTGCCCTTTTGCAGTCATCTAAGTGATTTAGGTCTTTCAAATAGTCTGTGATGCTGTACCAAATCTTTCTCCAATGAACAGGTTTCAGAAAATCCTAAGACTACATTCCCTTCATTCAGTGAGCACTTCAGCCATCGTGCCTTCACTTAACTTATTCTCCTACTCACCTGAGTTTGATCGATAACCTGGGATAACAGGAGGCATTACTAATCCTCCCATTATGCCCCAAGTGATGCTTCCCCAACATACTTCAGCCACTACTGCCCTCCCCCATGCTTCCCAGCCCAGGCACACTCCAGTTCCTAGTAGAGTCTGACCTGAAACATTCCAGAAAAAGAAGGGATGGAAAACAGTTTTTTTGCCAAATTGCTGTGCTGAAGCAGCTCACAAGGTGTTGCCAACAACACAATCAGCACAGGGAGAGATGGAAACACAGCAGCCAGCAGCATGGGCATTAGGAGGCTTCCCCAAACTGTGGTGTGAATATATGGGATTTCAAGAGATCATGGCCTGGGGTAACAAGTGTTTTGTCCTGCACCAGCTTTGACTTTGTTTCTTTGGTGTGGATTTGTTGGGGCTTTTTTAAAGAAGGAATCTGGAAATGCTGTACTTAGGAAAAAATACACTTGGCTGCTTTCTCATCAAGTTTATATCTTGCTAAACTCCTCAATTTTAAAAACCACTTTCTTTTAGAGGGGTGGTGTACCAGTGACAAAAGCCTCATCTCACAGCAGAGATGACAAACTACTTTTCTCATGGTATTCAATGACACTTCAGAATGGCAGGATACTCATTCATGAAAAGTAGGAATGCCATGTTCAAATACTCAAAAATAGCAGAAGAAAATGTTACCTCCAAGATGAAATTTCAAGTTTATACTATTATAAGGCAAATATTCCTTTAAGTGCTTCAGCAACTTTAAAAGGTCCCTTTAAAAATCCTTATGCTTAATGTATTTTTAGACAAATATTTTTATGACTACAAGATGAGCAAGTTCCCCAGTGCTTTAGACTGTTCCTATGGAAACAAACCCATTGGCAAAGAGGAGTCCTGAACCACTCTGATGCCACTGCCTGTACCCTGCTCCTTTTAGCAGGAATAAATCATCATTTAGAAATCCACAGGTCTAGAAGGTTGATTATGTAGGGCTCAAGGAATGGCAATCAGCAGAGTCCAAGCAAAGCCCTCCAAATAAAAACTCCAAAGTGTATGAAAGAGCTAGAGGCTTACTTAGTGAGCATAGTTAAATTGCTTCGCACATGGAGAATGGACTGGGGAAATTAATTTTAAATTGATAAATGCATGTTACATCAAAATAGATGAGAATCTACATATTTAATCTAGGGACTGGAATCACAGTTCTGATCTGTGTAGGTAGGTAGTGCCAGTTATAAAGAAGTGATTGAACGATTTGTTATGAAAGAACAGAAGCAGCACACAGACATATCCCGTAGCACTCAGGCTTACTACTACAACCAGTAACTTCTGAGGAAGCTTTTGGAGGTAGAAGAGGGAACAGACAACAGTTGGCATGTATTGGCTTGCATTTTCTGTGGCAAAACACATAAACAAGGTGTGGCAAAGACTGCTACAGGGGAGAATTTAGCACAGAAAGGAGAGGACTGACTGAAATCAAGCACGCTTTGAGCCCCCGCTTCTACAATCTGGCAGTTTCCCTCCAGATGCTAGATGAGGGCTAAAAATCTACAGTGCATCTCCATCACATCCTTTATGAGTCAGAGCTGCTCCAAGAACAGACAGCTCCATGATGGGGAGGTGTCAGAGAGCACAATGCAATGCTCCCGTGATGTGAGAGAGGGATGGAGGTGGTCTGAGACTCCATAAGCCTTTTCTGTCTGACATCTTTGAAAGAAAAGGGAGAGGTGGCATAACAGTGCTATAAAGGCTGTCTCTGCCATTTCTTGGAAGAGACTCTCCAGGGGGAAATAGTCCACTGCTAGAAATAGTTCAGAACAGGGAAACTACATATGCCAAGACAAAATCTGACAGGGACAGGAGCAGAGAATCAGGTGGGGTTTTGAGATCCAGTCCAATTCTAGTTGCTATGATCTCTTGGTACAATAGGCATCTAAACATATTGCATTTCTTTTGGAAGAGCAAATATAAGGTAGTTTGTTACCATGCACAAGTAAAATTCTGCCTTTCTTATAGGACAGATTGTGTTTTAACATTAAGCCAAAGGTTTCACCTAAAGTTCTGGGGCATCTCCTGCCAAATACTTAGTCCTTACAGGTGAGGATTTCTGGTAGGAGACTACAAGCTTCATAACGTCACCTGAAGCATCATAGACCCTGGTGATGCATAATCTATATTTGAGAATACCTACTGCTTTTGTGGTAAGACTTTAATGAATGGATAAAAGCCTCAGATACATTATTTTTATACTGCTAACTACTATGATTCATCCATTTCTACACTCCAGGGAGAAAAACAGGAAGGAAACACTTAGTAAGACCTTGATTTCATTTAACATTGGTAATGAGCGTCAAGCAAGCTGTGGGGAGCAGAAAAAAACCCAACCTTATTCCAGTTGGAGTGGCATTTCATAAAACTAAGCGACTCTGGAAAAATAAACTCAGGAGGTGGGTGGCACATGAAAGGATTAATTTGAGTTAATTAAAAGTTGTGGAGGAGGAATATTTGAAGGGGGGAAGCAGATTCAAAATTTCAGTGAACAATGTGATAAATACTAATTAGCCAATTATTTCTCCATAGTGACAAGCAGCTTTCAAAGCCATTTCTTCTCCTGCAACTGTCACTCCTCCTGTTGAGCTCCTAAGATGCGCCCCACACAAGTCTCAAACATAACTATTCTGGCAGGACCAGTTTGCCTCTCAGCAGTAGCACTCCTTTTATCTTACATTTGATAAGGGCAAAGAAAGAGGGAATAGAGGCTGTTCTAGAGAATCAGGGTTATTTAAATTAGACATTTAAACAGAAAAAATGTGAGAGGCTAACTTGCAGAGGGAAAAGCTCAACATGCTTATGAGAAGGACTAGAAATAGAAACTACTGTGAACATCCCAGTTCAAGATCAATTATGTTGTAAGGCTGTCTGTATATAGATTATCATCCTCTCACACTATGCACAGAAGTCTTAAAAGTTTACCATGTAATTTCAGAAAGCCCAGCATTCAATGGCTCTTGTTGTGGGGAAAAAATAAAACAAAACACCAAAGCCACACTAACTACTGATTATCAGGAGGCAAAACAGGGAGGGAAAGGCAGATGTATACAAGAACCAGAAGACAGTGGTTAGTATCATGTTATTAAAGGCTGCTATGGTGACACCAAACATGAACTAACCTGGAGAGCCGTACTCATGTCTTGGTAACCTACAGATCTTGGGCATCACTTCCATTAGGGTCTTGACATACTGAAGAATCGTCCCTTGTAACTAAGAGAAAATAGATGTGTGTAAACATGTCAGTATTATTGAACTAAAAAAACTTTATAACAAATTGCATTCAAACTATACATGAATTGAAGCAGCTCTAAAAATCTTGCTCTAAAAAACTGCATCTGCCAGTCATCATGCTTAAAAAGGCAACTTTTTCAGATGAATAGAACTGTACTTTTCTTCACGTGGTATTAGCCACCTTTTGCTACAAGAACAATGGCACAACAGTAAAGGCCAGGAAGGTAAAAAAGATGAAAATATGTTCCTCTCTTGCAGGTTGTCTCTACTGTCCAACTAACTTTTGGTTTTTAAAGTTGCATTTGAATTCTTTCAAACTGTTCAAAAAGCATTGGAATGTTTTCAAAAGCAACAAGAGAAAAAACCTTATGATCAGGTATGTCTGTAACTGCCCAGACTGGCTCTTCTGCACATACCAGTTGAGACATAGTTCCCAACCTACAGTCAGTCTGTCTTCCTCCCACTCAACACCTCTCCCTTATCTGTCTCCCCACATCTGAGCATCTGCATCAGGCATTGGCAAGTTACCTTACCCCACGCCTTTCAACCTTCTTTATAAATGACCAAGTGTTCAATGCTACCCTTAATGAACTGAGATGATTTACCACTAAGTTATTAAAAAAAAAAAAAATCCCTCATAAAACACAACAAGCCAACACTCTACACCCAAACCCTGAACAATACACATGTTTTCCTCTTTCTCTGAAGACTGGACCACAGCATGTCTTCAAGCAGGCTACAGCCTTTCTAGAACACCAAAAACATACTTAGAACATTGTGGGAATTACTGTAAGCAAACTGCCAAATGTGTAAAGTGCCTGAAGTGCAATTATGAACGCCACAGCTTTCCCCCAGTAAATCAGACTATTTGTTTTGGCAGCCTGCTTCTTACAACCAACAGCGACAGAGAGGAAAAGATAATTTCTCTGGCTTAAATTAACTACAATGCATTATGGCTGTATATAGAGATACTAATAATACAGCAATCAGCCAGCCCCTCAACTTCCTCCTAGTTACAGAAAAGGCCCTTTCCAATACAGGATAGCCAGGCTGTATAAATAATATCTTCAGGATCTGGTCTGAGCACCATTGCTAAATCTAGCACATAGATTAAACCTTTCTTGTTATTAAGGAGCCATCTATTAATGATGTCATTAGTGACAGCCCTGAAGTTAGGCACAAAGCAGAAAGCACAATCCAGCTATTCTCAAAGAAATATAGAGAAAGAAAATTTACAGTATAGTCTTTAAGTTGAAATCAACTAATTTGAAACATTCATACTTTTCCAGAGTCTGCCTAGGCCCTAATATCATAGGTCTCCACAAATTCAGTTCATCCCCAACAAAGAATCCAAGATTTTCAAAACACTGCTCAAGGTTCCATGGCACATCTACTGTGCGCACAACACATTTAGTACTGTCAAGAACAGCTTATATTGAACCTCAATTGCAGTTATTTTAATTATTTTTATCTAAGATCTTATTTTCGCCTTGTTTTGCCTGAGACATTTCCTATCAGAAACCATTTGGAATAGCAGAAAATTAAAGACAGTTAGCATACCAGGCTCTTGACAACTTTCAGCAACTCCTCCATCACCACAGCAATGCCCTGATATCCAAGAAGTCTACAGATGACTTTAAAGTGAGGAGGACCAACAAAATTCCTGTAGTTGCTGTAGATGCTGGAATATGCCAGATTCAATGCCTAAAACAAGAGAACAGATATGATTAATGAAAACTTTGTCCGTCTGTCTCTTTATAATAGTATTAAACTGTGTTTTAAACCATATTAAAAAATGAAAATAACTTTGTATCCCACTGTCTCTTCAGGAAGTTTAATTACAAAGTTTCCCTCTTCTAAGACAGGAACTTCAACCAAAATCTCTGTCTTAGCAAGACAAAGTTGTAAACGCCTTTTTTTTGCCACAAGACATCTTCCATTTACCATTTAGAAAGCTATGAACACTTTCTCTACTGCAATTTTTCATTTACATGAGTATAAAAAAGAGTAGTCAATGCTACTGTTTAGATCCCTGAATTTAAAGCACAGCTTCTATTCCTGTATCATCCATTTTATGCACAAAACATCTTGAAAGAAGTTACTTCAATTTTCTGTTCATAATAGGTGTCTTAAGTCTCTGAGTACTCAAATAAAATAAACAAAAAACCCAACCTTCTGCAGTTACAGCTTTCTACAACTAATTAACAATGATCTTTCTTTTTCAAATCCCTTAGCTGTACACAAGATCAAAGCAAATTAAGTCTGGGATGTAACTTCATGGAAATTCTTCAAGAGTTGTATAAATAGAACCAGGTGCTTTGCCATATTATCCTTTATTTCTATGAAAGTGAACACAACTGTACAGACTGATGCCATATGGGGATTTAAGAACTGCTTGCTGAAGCTGCAGATCCGAGAGGAGTTAGCTAACTTAACATCATTTCTGCAACTGGGTTGTTCTTCTAATACCCTGAAATTTACTTTTAAGAGGGAATCATATCCTTTCTTACAGAAGGTACTGTAGTGTTTCCTTTTATTTTCTGCGGTTTAATTCTTTTTAATACACACATGGAAAAGAACATACTGTTAGACTTTCAACTTTACACACAAGTGTTACAGAAAATTTCCCAGGAGGTACATTCCCTTCAATGCAGATGCTGCCCTCTAGCACCCCTCTAGTACAACCTGTGCATTTCCATAGCTCTCCGCATACAGAAAAGGGCTCTGGGACAAAGGCAGTGGAGGGAACTGGTAAAACCTTAAGAATGTATGTACAGACCAATGCTTCGATACACTTAGCATTTGTACAATTGCCCCTAAAAGATGAGACTTCCTCTTTTGCTTTTGATGTTTCCAATCAGGTAGGTTTCCACAACAAATGTGTCCAAACTATCTATTTCGGCCATAGCACAAAGAGAATTTTAATTCAGTAGGTTAAAGCCTTTTACTGCCGTAAGGTTAAGGGGAGGGAACTCCTCTTCAGACAGCAAAAATTTGTCATAGAAAAGCAAGCCTCAAAAACACGCTTTCAGTATTTAAAAAACCTCAGAGACACATAACAATAAGAAGAGAGCTAATCTAAAAATACATCCTTCTTTAATGGGGAAGTACCTAAAATGGTCCACTGTAAATGCTGGATTAGTGGAGTTTCTGAACTGTGACAAGGGATTTAGAAAACACCATTACACACCACCACCACTTTCCCTCATTGATGCACAAAAGCATAAAATCCTTAGGGAAGGAGCTACTAACAAAAGGGGAGTGGGGGTGGAGAGGGAGGAAAGGCAAGTTGTTGTTAATTATTTTTTAATCCATACTTGCTCCCTCCCCTACTCAAATTAAAAAAAAAAAAAAATGTTAGTTGCTGATGTCATCTAAGTGCTAACAATCACTCACAGCATCACTGGTCCACGCATGAGAGCATATAACAGGGATGCTCAGGCAGTATACTGTCCAAGGGAAGGCAAGAAAGACAGGGGGGAAAAGACTTTTTTTTCTCTTGTATAGTCTCTGAAAAGAAAGGCAACAGCATCTTTAGACAAGATGTGTTCTTGCATGAATTTAAGTGGAAGAGACAAAGAAACCATGCCACCAGCAGCATCGGAGGAAAAAACTGAAATCACCAAGCAATGAGAATTCAGCCCAGGGAATCTGAGGGGAAGAAAAACCAAACTGGCAAACAGAGATCAGTCAGGAAATAATTCATGTGGAAAGGGATACAGAAAACTTGGTATCTAAATCATTTTCACAGCAGCATCACCATATGAAAATTCTGTTCTGAAATTTCCATCAGGAAGTGACGGTAAGTACTGACTTTATGATCCATAAAACATCAAATGATTTTCCCAAACATTTACATGTCAGTAATTATGTGTGTTCTAATAACTGATGTTTTGTAACATTAGAAATGTATAATTGTTTTTTAATTATAGTCCAAACAATCTACTTACAAAATGCTGTGAGGATGAAACTGATGAAACTATAGTTTCTAGGCTGTGTTAAGTGTTCTATAAAAAATAAATTATAATTTTAAGTACTAGGGATCTACCAGCTAAAAAGAAGACAAATGACAAAGTAAAAGCTCTGATTTTACTAATGCACCCAGTTTCAATATCTGCAGTAGTTGGATAGCTGCCAAAATGTGTCTTTCTGATAAGTTTATTTGATAGCAAACTCAGTTCCTTTATATTGTTGCTGTATTAAAAGGGGTGCACTTACCACACAATTAGGACAGCAGCATCTATCCAGATCAGTCATATGCATGGTTTTACATTGTAATGAAAAAAACCACACATCTTTTTCTTCCCACTTTCCAGCAAGTATAATCTAAAAGCCTTGAGCAACAATTTTCATACATAAACAGGCACAGGATATTAATGTAATGTCACTATCAAAATCCCACTAAAATAATATATATTTTTCCAGTCTCCTACATAATATAAAATACAAGTATTACAGAATTATTTCAGAATATGTTATAAGCAAATCTTACAAGCTTTCTTCCTCAGGAGAATTTTCAATTGTTAATTGTTACTTAGCCAGGAGACGTAACATTTTAAACCTGATTATAAAAAAAATTAAAAATTAACCTTTATAGGGAAGTAATAAACAATGAAATACAGTGTTATTGTCATGGTCATTTATCTTAATCAAAAAAGGAAGAAACTTTCAAAGTTAAAAAAAACTTTCACATGACTGCCACTAGAAACAGATGATTGATTAAACGAAGAGAATCAGACTAAATTGCTGAGGTGGGCTCTTCTTCAAAAGTTACACGCACAACAGTAAAAGCAAAAAACACAAGCCAAATAAATGAAAACACTGACTGGCTGTTACATATTCCTTCACAGATATGTTTAGAAAATTGCAGAAAATAGATGTTTTCCTTTCACTATTTACAGTGGTAACACATACTGAGAATCTCAAAATACTGGCAGGTTTTCTGATTTGAATTTTATTATTATGAGGTGAAGTATAAACTCAGGGCAGCAGACTAGGG
This sequence comes from Grallaria varia, assembly GCA_013396735.1. Taxonomy (NCBI): domain Eukaryota; kingdom Metazoa; phylum Chordata; class Aves; order Passeriformes; family Formicariidae; genus Grallaria; species Grallaria varia. The sequence goes on from VWZG01002655.1 coordinate 76,712, forward strand.
GATTACATAAAATCACTTAGAATAGAAAAGAGTATTAATGATTTTTTTTAAAAAAACACTACTTTTCCAAGAGGTATGCCATAGTGAAAGCTGTTTTCACTAAACTTTACTTAAGAAAGCTTTTCCAAGAGGCTGACTAACATCAAGACTAGATATTGTGATACTGATACCACCAATGTACAGTCATCACAGCCACTGCCGCAGTGGAGCCGCAGTAGGTACAGATGTGCTAATCCACCAGCAAAAAATGGAGAGTATCACAGAATGCTTTGGGTTGGAAGGGACCTTAAAGATCACCTAGCTCCAACACCCCTGCCATGGGCACAGACACCTTCCACAGCTTCTCTGGGCAACCTGTTGCAGTGCTGCACTGCCCTCACAGTGAAAAATTTCTTCCTAATATCTAATTTAAATATACACTCTTTCAGCTTAAAGTATCACTTTAAAGTTGTATCGCATTTACTCCTTTTCGTATCACTATCTGCCCATGTGAAAACTCCCTCTCCAGCTGTTCTGTCAGCCCTCTTTAGGTACTGGAAAGTGCTGTAAGGGTCTCCCTGGAGCCTTCTCTTCTCTGGGCTGAACAACCACAACTCTCTTAGCCAGTCTTCATAGGAGAGGTGCTTGTATTTATATTCATGAATAAGAAACTAATGTAAAATATTGGAGACAAAATAATATCTGGGGACGTTTACACATACTGTTTTTCAATTGATTGTGACTGGCAAAAATGAAGGCTTGTGGATGGCATCAGCATTTATCCCTCAATATCCACTCCTGTCAAACCTCTCTTGCCACTTGACATAATATGTAATAGACTAGAGAAAAAAACAACTGATGCATTTTTTTACAATCACATGGGAAAAAAAAAGTGAAAGGAAGTGATTCTCTGATTGCAAATTCTGCAAAAGTTCACTGTCTCTAATGGGATAAGATACAATTGGTCACTTGTATAGGCAGCAACTCTGGTTGAATTTATCTAAGTTTATGTTTATCCTTTCACTTGAAAGAGAAACAGACATTTTAAAATACCCTAAACTGTATGAACTTTCATCTCCCATTTTTTACACTGCAGTACTAAAGATGAGAGCATACGTTCCTAATAAACTTCATTCCTAATTTACAGAGCACTACGGTTAAGATCCACACAACATCCCCAGTGCTGCAGCCTCTCAGTTACCTCCAAAGAACATTTTCCCTTTCCATAGGGAGATTAGCATCAAGAGTGAAAAAGACACCCGAGCAACATCCTGATGGGAATAACCATCCAAAACATCACAGGAAACACGGCAGTGGTAATTTGGCAAAAAATGGCCAGTTGTGTTGACAGCTTTTACAGCATCATGTACCACCCTAACTGGAATAGCATGCTATCCAGCTTCCCAAGAAAGAGCTTTCAGAAGGAGGAGAGGGTGCCCACCAGTCGCTCCTCCTTTGTTGTTGAAAACCTGACTCCGCTAACCAGGTACATCATGTGCGTGACCTGCCAGTCCGCAAACCCCTCTAGCGACCAGTGCAGAGTGTTTAACACACTGGAACGAGACCCAGCATCTGCAAGCAACACCAAGAAAGAGCTGGCACTGGGCATCTGGCTCACCAGTAGCATCCTGTTCCTCATCATTGCTGCAATCCTCTTCTACGGCTGCCTGCACCTCCTGTGTCGCAGGAGACGTGAGCGTTCACAAGAGCAAGACAGGAGCTCCAAACAAGACTACGGGGAGGCATGGACCAAAAGTGTGGCTTACACCTCGGAGTTCAGCAGACAGCGACAACAGATGCAGGACACTGAGGAAAAGCATCCAGGTGACATCCAGCTGGCCACAGTCATAGAGAATCCCTCAGCATGCAATGAGCCTGTCATGTCAACTTCCAAAAGTCAGGAACGAGTTCCAGTAACATTACAGTGCTCTGCTATAAATTAGGTAACCCCTGTCAGAGAGATTTCTACTACTTAAAACATTCCAACTGCTTCCAACCGATCACATGCATTGTCAGTGCTCACAACAGCGAGCTCCGACTGCTCACCATAGCGCTCTCAGCTGTACCTCTGGCGTCACATCCCTTTCCAACAACCTACATGTATCCAGAGGTGCTCAGAAGCAAAGGTTCACATTCCCAAGAAGTGAGCACTTCAGTCACACTCCGTTATTTTAGAATGAAGCATGTAGCAAATAATGGGTTTACATTTCAAGAGTCACATTTAAAAAGGTTGCACTTCTTTAGTCTGAAACAGCAAACAAATATAAAAATTAAGCAAAGTGACCAGGTGAATGTTTGTGGGGTTTTTGTTGTTTTGTTTTGTCAGGGTTTTTTAACTAGCATGAATAAAACTGAGTAGTTTTCAGATGGCAGCCCAGACTGCTACATTACAGGCAACTGGAACATACACACAGAATGCAGTGGTTTGCCAGTAAGAGTTTTACTCCTACAAACCCAACTGCTTCCCAAACCATATACTATAAACTCCTACACTCAGATTACATACTGCACTGACCATGGTGCTCTCCATAGCTCCCATCTGCACTGAGGTCAGCCCCAGCACGTAAGGTAAACTTACGGGATTTTAATGGTATCCTTTCATTGGCCTTTGGAATTTTCCCTCAGTCTAAATACACGCAAGATACTGACTTTGTAAGGACACTTCTAATTAAGGAAACATCCTGGGTTATTGTATTTTGCACTCTTCTGCTCCCACCACAAGCTACCTTCTGCTCCACAGGCCAGTGACAACCTGTAGAGGAAATGGAATTCAGAAAAGCAGCTCCGGGCCATTCCTTCTCTCTTTCCCTTTCAGTTTTGATGTTAAAACTCATTAATCAGCTGCAAATTTCTTTCCAATTGCACAGTACATTTTGTGTAATGAAGGGGGTGAGAGAGTAAAAACATGCCAAAACACATTTTATTTTTGCATCAAGAAAACCTGCTGATTATCTTACTCTGCCTCAAGCTTCATGGCAAAGTGCCAAGGTTCTTTGGACAGAAATCTGTTCACCCTCACAACACAACAAATCTTGTCTGACTTATGTATGTAAGTCACCCTGTTTTAAATCTCTGAAGAGCATTTGTGTTGCACAAAAACTTAATAAATCTTAGTATTGCTGTATATTTTGCCTAGAAAACAAAGGTACACTGTGAGTGCAGGCATTTTAAATTGCTATCAGTACGAATGTATGAGTGAGGTCAGCTCTCACTGGCACAGCTCGGTTGTACCAATAAAGGCTGGAGAACTGCTAGCTGGGCAGCTGCCAACCCTTTCCACCGTGCCCTGGAAGTTAGGGGAGCATACAATTTCGGGAAGAGAGCGCCTGATGAAAATTTCACAGCAAGTAGCAGATCTCTTCAGCTACTCTATTTTGACAACAATTCCCACCACTTGTGAAAGGCATCAACTCTCATAGTGGTAGGAAGACACAAGCTGGCAGAAGTTTGATGCATCTTCTTTACTTTTTTTTTTAGTAGGATAAGCACTGCACACAGAAATGTGTGCTGAATGGGAGTGAGTATTACTTTTAGAAAATACTTCAAAAGGCATCTTTGTTGTGGAACGTTAGCAATAACATGTTGTCCACCCACTACATAGAGCACTTCTTCCAGCTGACACCTTTTTCTTTGTCTTGCACAGCAGTCTCAAATAAACTTGAGAATGACAACAGTTTACTGCGGTTTCAAATGATGGTGTTTCATGAAATAGACACTGAAAAACCCTCTTCAGAGCAGGTTAACTGCCAAAAAGGGATGGCTTTAAAATTATCATGTCATTAAATTAATGGTAACACCTCTCTGATTAAGAAAAGATGATTTCAATGTTAAAGGGATGGAGCCGGGACATATATTCTCATCTCTGCTAACATCCTGGCCCCTTGAAAACCTGTTTACTTCTCTGCATATCTGTTTCTTTACAAGGCAGTCCAATACATATATTCCATACATTTATGTTGTATACCATACTGAGGACAAGGAGCAGTTCAGTCTTAAAGCAGTTTTGAGGCAATTCACCTACTGAATTTTGTTATTTTTACATAAACACACATATCCAAAAACATGTCTGTATCAGACTGAAAAGGCACAGAGCTACCATGGAAGCAGTCCCAAAGGGATTTACCTTACCTAAGTATAAAACCATTCCACCCACAGAGTTTACTGTGCACTATTTAGATAAACACATCATCTCACAAGCAATGAACCATCTCACACCCAAATGAGTGATGCATACAGAGTGTCATCTGTGGCCCCCACTAGCTCTGAAGGACTCACATCATCACACGCTCACAGAACTACATGTTTCTTTGTCTCTTGCTCAGAAAGTTTTATTACAGATTCATTCAGGTTCATGTTTTAGTAGTTCACTGTCCAGTTTCAACAGTCATCTAGTAAGGGGCAAACATTCTAAGTGATTACCAATTGATAATGAGTTGCAACATACTACAAACTCATGTTAATTTGTGCACCAGCAGTAGATAAAACACATTATATTCACATTAAGAAGTATCTTTGAAAGGGGTGTTTTTCACAAAACAAATGAGCTAGCATCTACAAAATGCAGGAGACATACAAACATGAAAATCTTTGGAAAACACTGAATAAGGCAGACACAAGCTCTTAAATTCTATTCTACACAACCTCTATAAAACCAGGTATTTCACTGACATGCAAAGTCAGTTCAAATCCCCAGAAGAGACTCTTTCTTATATGTGCATTATTAAATATTTTATGCATCCACTCCATGTTGCCAAATTTCAACCTGCTAAACATTAATTTCCTTAATCCTACACTCACCTTACCTGAGTAAAGGAATTTCAATGACCATGTTCAAAGAGCTTTTAAAATACTCCAGCTCACTTAAAAGGCTGAGGAGCTTTTGCAGGTCAGCTAGCTCCTTCCCACCTGACAGCTCTGCTTCCATATCAGCCAGAAGTAGTAAGTTTTATCTGTGGGGTTTTGTTTAGCTAATTGGATGAAGATACTGCTCAGAAAACTTTAGATGCAAACGAGAATGTTGCCACAACTGTCTATGCTAAACATCAATACACATTAGTATAGACAAAATGCTTTGATACATTTAGAAATATCTGTGAATATGTGAATGCCTTGAGATCCAAACTAAAAATTTCTTTAATTACTCGTAAAAAAGCACATTGCTTATGCAAAGCTTCTCTACAGAGAGTGTTCAGCCATTACAGTGCAATACATGCATGTATGAGTGTACAGATTCACAAGAAATCAAAATACTCTTGACTTGACCTAAATAAACACCATACATTGCTAAAGAAACCTAAAAAACTCAGAAATGTCAAAAAAATCCCAAACCAACAATAAAAAAGTCCACGATGGAAAAGTCACATTTCCTGCCTATATGATCAATGCCAAGTGCTCACCTGAATCTCTTAAACAGTTCAAGAACTCAAAAAAGACAAAATAAAAAAATATATACTGCTATGCTGTATTTCATTATTATCTTGTCAGGAGGCAATTCAACAACATTACCACTAAAGGACCCAAGCAAGGATGTTCTCTGTAACAAGCCAGGCTATAGCCTACACAGAATGCTACCATGCAATCATATCGCACACAAGAACGTGCAGCCTCTGTCACATAAGAATTTGTATCTATTACTGGCTATATACAGTAGAAATGTCAAAAATTCCATTCATATATCTTCAATTTTAAACTACCTTAGATTCAAGAATAAAAACATACTCCTGTAAAAATTTAAAATCACAGAGTCTGGAATACTGTCTGATATGGGCAATATTTAGTTATGACATTTGCTTCAGAAATGCCAGTACGATCCCACTCTGTTGTGCTCATGTGCAAAAATAATCAAGATTTCTAAAAATGTACAGCTCTCAGAGTAAAGATTACTGAACTCATTTTAATAATGTAACCTGACAGATAAAAAAAAGCATGCCCTAGTTAATCCTCTGTCACTCACCCCACTCTATCATCACTTAGATAAATTAAGTTAGCAATCTCTATGAGATGCAGTGGGTTTTTTCCTCTACACTGCATCTGGTCAGTTCCCAAAATAGTAAGGAACACAATAACTCTAATGTAAGAAAATCCCACTTTCTTACAATTTACTGTTCCCTGTTGGAGAATAATTATACAAAACACTATTCACAGGACCAGACAATCAGCTGTTACATTCCACATTAAGACATGTGAATCCCTTTCCACCTCCTTCACCCTGTAAAAGCATGAAAGTTTTACAAATGCAGTAGATATTTTAGGACTGAAATTTGTAACTTCTGAGCTATCTCTTCAGCTCTCAAAAACTAGATTCCTAGGCAGAGATTGCACCATATAATTAGGACATCATGTACAGAAAAATAAAAATAAGACATTGACTAATTATGTTGATGTTTAAGCAGGAGGTAGATAATGAAAGGAGCCAGACATGACACCTACAGCACACCTGTATAAATTAAAAGTATAATTAAGTACATAGTTTCAGATAATAATAAATATGTTAAAGCTTTTTTATTGTCAATCCTCTCATTTGATCCTTATAGTTTAATTTATCTTTTCCATACTTCAATTTGCCTCCCTGGTACTCAAGAAAACAATGCAAAACATAGAGTGATACCTTGTTAAATAATCTCAAATGAGTTGCTGAAGATATCCCTGCTGGTTTCTACTGCTGTTGGAAGCAGATCAGTATTTCCAAGTGAATATTAAAAATGCAGATATATATTAACATACTATGCCTTTAACTGTCAGGAAATAATTCTGAAGTGTAATAAAATAAATCTGGAGTGAACAGAGAGAACAAATCTATCACATATGAGTATAGTGTTGGTCCTGTGAATACAGGCTAACTTTCCTCACTTGGGTAACTCCATATAAACCTACAACTACTCTCTTGTGCCAAGTACTCTTTCAACTTGTCACTCACATAAACTCCTTTCCAGCCTTAGCATTGGGGAATGCCTTACAGCACTGACTACGTGACTGCACATCATGTACACTTCTACTGAAAACTGGCATAAATCTTCCAGGCCCTCCTAATCTGCAATGCAAGGAAGATGATGCCAATGAAGGAGATGAGATGGCTGAATTCCAATTTCATCACAATGACTTTAAGGTCCTTGGTTTGAAGACGCCAAAGGAATACTACATTTAAAAAAACCCACAATTTAAGCAGTTTGGTATCTGATAGCTGAAGATGGTCAGAGTCTATACCATTTTTAAGTCAGATAACATCTGAAGCAGTTTTTCCTATCTTTTCCCTTTACTTCAGTCTTGATCACTGTAACAGGGAGCAGCTGCATCCAAGATGGGCTCTAGTTCTCACTTCACCAGATGAGTAATTAATTTTTTCTTTGAGTCTGTTCTGCTATTATAAGCAACTGTGCAAGGCAAGATGGTTGAGAGAAGGACTTACTTTTTAGCTATGTCAGACAAGACTAACCATCAGACTGATCACTTGTACTTTGGCTGAAACATACGGTAAGCTTCACAGCAAAGTCTGAAAAGAATGTGTATGTCCAATTTAAAATACACACAAAACGTATTTCAGACTCTTTAATACCTTTCATATACCATACTTCCGGTAATTACAAAAGGATACCTTTAAACCTGACCAAAGAGTAAATATAAGAGGAATTAAATCCAACCTTTGATCCATAGAGATACTGTGGCTGTGCATTAGGCTGCTTATCTCGCTGAAACTCCTGAGAAAATGGTAGCACGGTCCGAACAAATCTATAGAAAACAAAAAATAAAGACTTCATTAATTATACTTATGTTAGTAGGAGTGCACCTAATTCACCCTCCCTGTATAATACTGCTTCTGTCTGCCTATAAAATCAAAGCCAGGCCAGCAGCCTTTCAGCCCTAGTAGAAACTGGGGAAGCACACGGCCTGCACTGCCCAAAAGCACGAACACAAATCATAGTACAGTTCAACAATTACTGTTCCTCTAGTGGTGTACAGGGTCCCAAAATACTCTGTTGTTTGTGAGTTGGATGGCCACTTTATTTTTTAACTTCATTAAAAGGGATTTCTCGGTAAGTGGTGCAAACCTGTATATGCACAACAAAGAGTGAAAACAGCTATTTAAGAAGTGTACATCAAATGATTGTACCAGATCAGGCTGGTCTGAGTGACAAGGGAGCAAAACAAATGTACCTAGGAAAAGGTTTCAGGAAACGAAGTTTGCAATACACTATAATTTCATGAGATACGATTATATCTTGATCTGGTTTTGTTTAAAATACGTTTTCTTTTAATCAGCACACAAAATAAATTATTAATTAATAATTATTCCTAGAAAGAACATAGATATCCTATTTTTAATACATCCATTTTCTAGCTAAAACCAAAACTAGCTATGCTAATCAAAAATTGTTTCATCCAGACAAGTATAAACTGCACCATGTTGCTTACAATTATTTCAACTGTGGTTTAGTTCTAGAAAATCTGAATCTTTCTTGTGAGCACCTATAACTTCAGGACAATTTTTTTCTGTATTTTTGAACCTGACCAAAAATAGGTGCAGCTACATGTTCATACATAGTTTAGCACATCTTCCCAAAAATATTTGTACTTGGCACAGTCCAGAAAGTGTTTGCATTTAGAGCTTTTGAGGAAAAATATATACTTTATATGTATTATTTTTGATATGAATCTCCTTACACTTATATTTCCTCAGTTTACAAGTTTTTCCCCTTCTCTGTCACTTACATAGAAACTGAAAACTCTCTTTTGAGATCACTTGAATCTGTTTTCTGGAGATACTTCGTTAATGAGTTTACCAGAGATTATATAAACATTTGATGGAACTCAAAGTAATCTGCAACATATGATAGTCCCAGAGATTACTCTATTCTCTCTTTCCACTCTCTAAATCCCATTCCTTTTTAAATTGACAGCAACTTCCAAGCTCTAAGAAAATCTCTAAAATGAAAGACATCATAAGAGATACTATGTCATTTGAGGTAAGACTGGGTTTCAGTGTGCAGGCGTATTGGGCAAGAGCTGATTTGTTATCACTAAACTCACAAGGAAAAGAGTATTTCAAAATATAAGTGGATGCATCCCATAACTTCGGAAGCTGTGACTATAATTCTTAGACTTTTCAAAAAGGTATTGTGAATGTATCTCAGTCACAATGTCATCAGTGACTGGGAGCAAGAGAGTTAGTACAAGTATCTGTTGTGTGTTTCCCAGTGTTCCTCTGCACTCCCGGCGGTTTCTCCATCTCTACTGCTTCAGACCAGCAGCAAAACAGACTCACAGTCTTCTTGAAGACTTGAAGCAAGCACACATTTTATACTTTCTTGGGTGAAAGAGGTCAAGAGAGGAAGAAGAAGGAAGTAGGAGCAAGGGATACTTGGAGGCAATGTCTAAGGCTAAGGATACAACAGGCTAAAGAGAGTGCATCATTCTAGGAGGTACGTGACTGATTCCAATATATCATTCAGACAAGTAATAGAAATTTCTTCCCCTGAAACTAAGGGCTATACAGAAACCTTTACAGTTCAGCATCATCTACTATTCTTCCCACTTTTTCAGTGTGTTTGTGTGTTTTCTTTCTGACATTCTGCTCATTGGCTTCCTCCTGCTCTTACTCCAAGAAACAGAAATACTCAGAGGTTCATCCTTAAAAGAGGTATCAACACTAAAGCAAATTTTTACTTTCCCTTGGGTACTGATTGGATGCAGGTTTCCACATACTCCAAGATAATCAGTTTCATTTTTAATCAGTGTTGATGATCTCATAGCAATTTATCCATTTTAATCAGCACAGGTTATAAGCAGTCCAAGTAGATTAAGCAGATGAAAAGCCTTCTGGCTTACCAAAGCTTTGCAACAGTGATTGCTGAAGCACAATATGACTCCCCAAAGTAAGTATTTTAGGCATCATATAATTTAATATTGGTGTTTGTGTGATACCTGCCAGGAAGGAGTTCATCGTGAGCACTTCACTAACTTAAATGATTCTATGATTTGAATTACCATAATCTATTTAAGGAGATACCTGAAAGAGACTACTTTGGTCAATGAACCTGCTACCTCGCTACTGCAGGCACTAGGTCAGACAATCTCATTCATAAACTTCTTGAGCTTCATCTCAGAAGTAATAAGACATCACAATTCTCCCTCCCTGCTCATACAGAAATTGTCCTCCTGCACTTTCCCATCTAATTGGTATGAACACTTAACATCCAGCCTTCTCAAACTAGTTTGTCCTGTGTACCAGATCTAAGAGTAGCCCTACATCTCTTCTCTTAGTAAACATTATATCCAACTTACCCTTCTTGAACATGGATGTCAAAATGGAGAGAATAGAGGAAACAGCAGGCAAAACAGCACATGAAAGAGTAACAGAAACCTGTCAATCCATTGCTATCACTTTTCCTTTTGGCAAAAAGGCATCTTGTTTGTTTGGTTGCATTTTTAGGCTGGGAAAGGTAGTTGACTACAGTCACTCCTACTGTGCAAGATTCTATATCTCTGCACCATTTGGCTCTTTGTAGCAGAAACTAGGTAGCTTTCACTGCCAGTGCTACATTTCAGGTTTGCTCCAGCAGTGCCTGAAAGGGCTGAAAATTATTCTAATTATTCTGAACAGTGATTGTCAGAGTGTATGCAACACACGAAGACACAGCTGCTCTCTTGTGAATACTAGACTCAAAAGCAGCTTGAGAGAGACAGAGCTTGCAAAAGGAAAGGGGAGAGGCAGGCAGGCAGGAAGAGTGAAAACTAAAAAGCTTGTCTTTTTGTTCATTCTGTGACAAGTCTGTATCCTCGGAAGAAACATGTCACACTGCATCTGGAAGAGTGTTATACAAGTGAATTTATACCAGAGAACACAGATTTGGGTAATGTGTTGAGAGGAGACAGAGCTACTAGTCTGACTACTACCTCCAAAAGCTTGTATCACTTGTGTTAAGAAAGCACAGAAAAACTTCAAGTCAAATAAATATAAAACTGTCTCACACTTGCTCCTCTGTAAGTCCTTAACACAAAACAAGCTGTCGTGGAAAGAAAAGACCAGCTTAGAATTAGTAAAGAAAATAAGGCAGGAGAAAGGACACTACAGGTAGTGGAAAAGGAACAAAGAACAAAAACATGGATGTTGTCTTTGTGTCATTTGAATCCTCTGGACAGTCCTAGACCTCCTAACTTCACAAGGATACAAGGGAATGAAAAAATACAGATGCAGGCATAAGTATGACTAAGATTCCTAGTCTGGAAAGGCCTCTAGCTTAGAAAGACATGTGACTAAGGGCCAACATGAGAGAAGGTTCTTAAGAATACATCCCAGGCAGCACAAAAAGACAGCAAGTGGGAAATGGTCCCTTTCAGAAAAACAACTAGTGAGCAACAGCTTGAGAGCAAACAAGAAGAGATACTTTTCTGTGCAGCACACAGCTTCTTGAATCATGAATGCCAAAACCTCATGTAGCTTTATAAAAAGGACAGGACAAAGCAATGGGGGAAAAAATTATATTTGTAAAGGGCCAGAAACTCACTAATATCCCATCATTTTTGTTTTACAGAAACACCTAATCGTTGCTAGAGGCTGGTATGTTCCCTGGGAGAAAAATCACCTCCATCCTCCCTTGTTTTCATACCTGGCCACTCTATGGCTGCTGACAGCAACAGGACACTGGACTAGAGATGGCTTTGACCTCACCAGGCTTTGACCACAGCATTAAATCTGCAGTTCGTATGCTCATGCATTATACAAAGGTTCTTTATCTTTCTTTCATGATCGTCAGCAGGTGGATTAAAAACACCCTTGGGTTTCACTGCTAAGGCCCATCCACAGAGGTCCCCTCTATCATCTCCCCACTCCTTCTCCACAAACAGTTGTCCCTGAGTCTGGCCACAGCTGTACAGCTGGCCAGCATTGAGACAATTTCAGATATATGGCAACTGCAATTATTAAATTGCTAAATCTGTTAATAGCAGCCTCACTGTTTAATCTCATTACATTAACAGATGTAAAAGAATTCTTAAGTCCCAAATAATTAAACACGCCATGTGTTTCAGCACTTCTACATGAAGAGCCTTAGCCTTTGAACTAATTTGCAGGGTTTCTAAACACTTGAACCCTTTTACAGATATTTGAAATTATCACATTTAAGCATTGAAAAGATACTGGATAAAAGTTAAAAAACACCAACTTTAAAAGAAGGACCCTTACACCTAGGCTGCAGTCAAACTAATACAAGGCAAGCCACAGGTATTACACGTTTTCTGGGAACTCTGTCTCCAAACCCTCACACCACCAAGTAACCTCTCTGCTTTTCATAGTGACTATTTCTTTATCTTCCAACCTTTCGTTGCTACTTTTCTTCCCTTGTTTACACGTAGCCTACATGCAAGGTATTATGTATCGAGTCAAAACAGCAGCTCTCACACAGCTCCTCACTGTGTCCTGTATTTACACACAATAATCTGTACAGTTGAATGCAGAGAGCTCACCAACTGAAAGTTCATACTAACAAGGCAGCAATACAAATCATGACCTATGAAAAGGCTAAAAACCTCCTGTTCCCTCTCTCACCAAAAATATCAAAGGGCACCATACAGCACATGCAACACATTAATACTCCCCACACTGCTGCTTTTGACTAGAACCAAAGCAATTTTGTGATGAAATTGGACACATGGTACACAGGCTGCCTAAGATCTGACTCTCTTTATCATCTCTTAAATTAACTACCCTGAATTAATTATCCAACAAGCTTGAGGATCAGCCTAACTCAATTCTTGCATAGTTTTAAACAGAGAAGCACCAGTGCTACAGGACCCTGATGGTGTCCTCTGGCATTTCATGTTCCCTTCCCAAGCACTGTGATCTGCAGTATGTCAGTCCTTATAGCCAGGATGAACACGGACTAAACTGTGTAGGAGCTACTGAATGTCTTTCAAAAAAGCTGACAGGTGTAGCAGCAGCATTTCATCAGGATTTTCTTTTAATATTATGCTTATATGATGCTTAATACAACACACTGGATATTCCAATATAGATGTCCAGATATATCAACTGCACAGCAGCTCCCTCAGAAATATATTTAACTTTCCTGTGCAAACAGATTCACGTAACAGAAGGTTTTTGGCATAGACTTAACCACAAAAAAAAAGCACTCCCTTTTTTTCTCTTTTGCAGACAGAATCTTGGATCTAAAATACAACATAACCATCAGAGAACATGTCAGACAGGGAAAGCTCTCCAAGGAGACAGTGAAAGATGAGAACAGGCTTCCTCCTCTTCCTACATCAATACCACTTTACTGTCACTTCACAGGGCTTTAACCAAAACCTGAGTAAAGACTAAAAGCAACACAATCCTAAAAAAGCAGCACACAAGTAGGAAAGCCCATAAATGAAAAATCTTGAACACTGCACCTTCCCCCTCATTCAAACCTTAGATCCTACCTTCCTCTTTCTATTTCCATTACTCACTCTCCTTAACAGCTGCAACTGTAGTTGCAGTGAATACTGAACTCTTTCCTTCTCCAGTAAACAATCCTTTTCTTCACATTAATGCAGAATCAGGAATATAATTTTATTTCCATCATCTCACAGCTGATGTTTTTCACAACATCTTCCTGATATACACTTTGCAGTGTTTTTGGACACACTATTTTTCAGCATATCATAACTAAGTTATTAAAATGTCAGAATTTGGATGCTGTGGTTACATTTGACTTCTATTGAGGACAAATAACAGGCTTTCATATGTTTAACAGTACTTGGTAAAATGACTCATGCTACTTCATTTCAAGTAAAACACTTGAAGACACTTAATGAATGGAGATGGACTTGTCAGCACTTGCTAGGATGGAAGTTCTGAAGGGTGGCAGAAGAACAGCTGCAAACAAAAAGGGTGCCTTGCTAACCTGTTAGTGGATCCATTGTAGCAATAGTTTGGCAGGAAATCATAATTGAGTTCCCAAAAGACATGAAGAGTGATTCTCCCATAAGGGGCTGAAACATTGTGATTGGCTTCTCTGAACATGGCGTCAAAGCTGTCCAAGGTCATATATCTACTCAGAAGCTTGTGAGTCATTTTGTTTATCTCTATCAAGCCATCCAGCTCCTACAAAAAAAAAAGGGGGGGGAAAGAAAGAGAATTATGCATTTACTAAAGTGGAGAAACTGAACAAAGTATATCAATAACCTTGACAAAACAGAAGAGCAGAAAGAAGTCAAAATGAACAACTGACTTACCCCCAGTCTCTTACTTTAATCATAAGAACTGGAAAGAACCAACGCTCTTTGGATTGTTTTGTAACCAAAAAAACCCACAAAAACCGTCCGAGACTTTCAGGGTATTCATTAAAATCACCCACACTGCAGATGGGTCTCAAGCACAGATCTATAATGAGTCTTTCTCCACCGAGCAAAAGTTAAAACTCCAGTATTTAAATGGCGTCTGACAGAGGCCAAAAGAGTCTTTCTGTACTTCCTACTTTATAGGCTAACACACAGTAATTTCTGCTCAGTAGGGTTAACTGGCGAATTAACTGTTGTAGTGCTGCTGGTAGGAATAACATCATAATTACCATAAATCCTTCTCATCATTTACTCCAGCGAAGGAGGTACTAAGATGCAATGAAAGACCAGATCAGACATTTACAAATGTTGTGAAGATACCCACAAAATCACTAGCTGCAGGCTACAAAACTATATATAAACACTGCCTTTCATAATGCTTTTCCTCTTGAAAATTCCTAGTATCATTTTTTGCACTTTCTTTAAAATAACTCCATATCTGACATCAGACACTGAACACATGAAACAAAAAAAACCCCACCATTTTTTCTTCCAAAAAAATCCAAGCACTGCTTTTAAAGATGTTGTACAATGACCTAGTGAAGAAATGTCCAGTGGCTTTGTTTAGCTGTGTATCAAACTACTGGTCATCTTCCCATACACTGCTCTCTGATTTAAGTGGTCCATATTTCAAAGGATTTTTAAACCTATGAGTGACAGTTACTTCAAGGGAAAAAACATTATGATTTTTATAACAATAATAAGTCCAGACCGAGGGAAAAAAGTAGCTCAGTCTTGCAAATACCTTAATTCAATTTATTTAACTTGAAAAACAGTAGAAATTACAGATTACTTAAGTAATTAGTATCAGTTTCTCACCGAGGAAATCAATCAGTTTTCAGTGGAAATGATTTTGCATGAAACAACACATCAAAAATGCAGTAAACCAAAGGAAAAAGAAAAGAAAAAAAAAAAAAAAGAGAAGCATGGTGAAGGGATGGGACAACACCTGCATTCTGTCACTTTCTAACTCAAAGAATGAGAACCTGTGACCTGAGAAATACATCATTGATGGTTTCTGTTCACCTAGCCACTAAGAAAATCCTGCCTATAAGAGAGAAAAATTACATTTCAATAATTCAAAGGTTATAAAACAAAATACTGAAAAGTCAAGGTGCTCAATAGCCTCAGTACTTGATTTATCTTCAGTAAAGAATGAAATTAAATCAAGGTAGTTCACTGCATGACAAAATGTCACCGGTAAAAAACTTATTACAGGAAGTCCAACAGTAAACTTTCTTGCATAACTTTTATTTTTCATTCTCGCAGAACTGAATGCCCCTGATATTTTTCTTGCTGATTGCATGTTTACTTGTCAAATTCATGCTGTCTGGAAAAAAAAATTTGGTTTTTAGCATTTTAATCAGGAAACTAACTCAAAAAGACACCTCAGTCTTGCACAGATGCTCTTCTTCCACAGGCACAAGCCAGATCTTGTTCCTCCACAAAGAAATTATTTTTGTCATGCTACAAAACCAAACTGCCTGGATAAACAAACTAATTTGGATTCTACCAGGCACAAGGCTGTTTTGTTTTGATCTGCAGTTTATCCATAAGCATGGACAGAAGTGGGTGTTTACAAAAATGTAAATCACAGGACCACTTGTTTTCCTTGTTTCCTCACAGCTCCTGGTCTGTGCCTTCTCTACACTCTACTCCCAAGGCTCTCAGTTGCAGTAGGCTTGGGCTTTTTTCTGCACAAGGAAAGAACAAAATTCTCTATCTCGACAGGACTGGGACTTGTACAGTCGCATGTACAGCTGCACACTTGAGAGGACTGCATCAGCTCAGGCCTAGACACTGAACAGAGATGCAGGGTTTGCCAGTATAATTTTTGACAGAGATGGAGGTGACTAGGAAAATGCCTTTTGCATGACTAAGCTGCTCCTCTGATAAGAGGTTTTGTGGATCCAGACTTAGTAAACCAGACAAACTTCAACCATTGCATTGCATGATTTCACCCTTACAGAAAAATTAAAACAAAACATCAGAAGGAAGATTTTTGTTATTTTCCTAATGAGACTGCTTAAATTATTTCCTATTTATATATATTTAGAATAAACAAGTTTGCCTGTTTTTCATTCAGCCTCTTCTCATTCCAGGAGTGACTGTACAACCATTTGCTTTGAGTATACTTAGAGGACTTCCAGCAAAGCTAACGGTTCTGCCATTAAAGCACAAACACCAATTTATAATGTAGAAAAAAAATGTTAAAAAATGGCTAGATGTTTATGATTCTCAATGGAAATAAATAAAAACTTAATTAAAATAAATTACGTTAAAACAAAACAAAATTAGCACCAAGACCCTAACTGTTGTGTCAGTGATCTGGCAAAACTGCAACACAACACTTACCACTATAGAAGTCAAATCCTCACTTTCAAATCGGCCAATTGCCAGTTCCATTGACCTGTACATGGCTGCTGAAATGCGCTGAGTGATTAGTCGGTTCAGGTCTATCGACCTACCAAGAAGCTAAAGAAAAACATGCTATGAAGTTTTGAACTGAAAGACAACTCTACAAAGCCCTATGAGAGTCCACAGATTAACAGACTCTCACATTGTGAACTTGCATTCCAAACACACTGAAAACAAAGCAGATGGACAAAATTTAAAAATTCAGGAGCAAATGAGGTACTAAAATCTACATCTCAGTTCTCACAAAAGGAAGTAAAATTACATGTTGCATTTACACTTAAGTATTTATATCAGCATTTTATGCTTCCATGACATTGCGCCAACAACATATTGAAAACTGCTGAAACATAACTAAGAAGACAATGCTACCACCCATGACATTCCTGCTTGGCTTGTGTTTGCTTAACTGCAAGAGACATTTGCATTAAAACAGGATCTTTTAAGGGTTTTTTTTTTCTTAACTTACTCCTTAATATGACAAAAGAGCAGATCTCAAATATTCAGTCATGCCACTTAGAGGTGCCACTCACAGAATGAGTTTTGTATACCTACACGAATCAACACCACTGGAAAATTGCCAAGCAACTCCAATACAAACTAGTAGAAGTTAACTCACTTGAACATGTCTCTGTTTCAGCAGCGTCTCGTAGCGGTTGGACTGTAGGAGCTGAATGGCTGCTCCCAGATTCTTGCATTCGGAGCGCAACCGTTTGTCCAGAAGCAGGCTAGGAAGAAAGGAAGAAAACATTTAAAGTACATTAAACAGCAAAGTAGAGCCAAAACACGTGAAGAAAAGTTCTCACTAGTGGAATAGCTACCTGCCAGCCATTGCCTTGTAGTATGCAAATATTTGGTCTGCCAGCTTGTAGACAAATTGGTCAAAACATAGGTTTACCTTGGGGGGAAGAAAAAGTGCATTTAGAAATACTCAAAATTAAAAGAGGAGAGCTTATCCAAGACCTCCCACTGTTCATCAAACAGAGCTGAGAAAGTGAATAAATCCAAATTTCCCAGTACATGAGAATATGACATTTGGTTTTCAGCATTAACGTGAGGCATTTTGCAAAGGTCTACAGGTTTCCTCACAACACATCACCCAACCAGTTACCCATCTTCTAGTTGGTCTTCTCAAATTTTTTGTTACCTCCAACTCTTCTGAATCTCTTATATAGGCCTTGGCCTTTAGCATCGTTTTCACATTTAGGTACAGATTATTTTTCTCCAGTAGGTAAGGTTACTTTACCTCTGCCTCAATTTCATCATAGAGGAACTGCTTCTTAAATTTAGTAAGTGCGTAATGAGCACTGTCATTATAAAGATCCAAAGAATACAGAACATACCTGAATGAAAAAGAATAAAAAAGAAGAGTTAATGGTTTATAAAAGCTATGATTCTTCAGGATAGTGCAGTCAAGATGTTGCAAGCCAGTCAATACTGTAATCTACATGTGTTTCATGCAAACAGGATCTTTTTTTTTTTTTTAATTTATATAAAAAGTAATCACAATTTTTCCTTTTATAAAGTATTTTGTTAGTTCAAGACAAGGTGTAGATAAGTTTTTGCAGTCTGAAACTTATTTTCTAGATGTAGCTTTGCAACAAAATGGAACTAGGTTTTTGCCACTATATGTTTTATGTGACACCTTTGAAGAGTAAGGAGAACTCACTCAGGGAACAAAATGTGTGGCTGGTGCAATGATACTTATATGAAAGGTCTTGTATTCCAGTTACTCACTTCAAGGTGAAAACTTAAGAGAATCTGGAAATGGGCAAATATAAGTGGAAAATTGTATAAGGATTTAGAATACCTTCTCAATGACTGTTTTTTAAAACCACTTAAAGCAGTCACATTATAATAAGGAATGGCAATCATTAAGAATAATAATTCAGTGGAAGATCACAATGGGTCTTACTCCATCATTGATGCCTCTTTTGTCTCCAAAATATGATCTGTCAAAATCCAAGGCATGGACATCTCAATGGGAAACTGGATTCTTCTGCCCATGGTCAGCTCTAAGAAGAATTCCCTGAACCACAGCTGGGACAGATCACAGCATTGCTGCAAGGTTTCTTTCAGAATAAATAAGGCAGAATTACACTTCTTATAAAAATAAATCAGGTACAATACAACTGCAGTTCTGATGATGCAATGTGAAACAAAAAAAGCAGGTGTGAGTCACTGGAGCTATACACAGGCCAAATATGTAAATCAAATTCAAAACATATAGTGCATAACTATTTCAAAGAGTTCTGAACTCCACATTGGCCTCCAAAGTGGTGCCTTACTACAGGAAAAAAAAAAAAGGGCTGAAGTGGACCAGACTATCAGTTAAACAGAAAAACTATGTACACCAGTGAATGGGGATTTCTAGTTTAATTTCTCACTTGGGGGCTGAAAAAGCCATACACTGAACTTGGGAAGCAGCAAGTGAAGGAGACAAAATCGCACCGGATGCACCAGTACCATCTCTCCCTCTGGAGGACTGAACCGCTCCACATGTTCCTGTTGATTAGATGGGCAGGAAATGACAGACAGACACATTAAGTAGGGATTAAACCAATAAGTTTCTAAGGGCACTGTCAAGGGCACAGAGGTGTGCTTCCCACCTCTGCAGAAAATACTCGGCTCAATCCTTCTTTTGCAGAAGGCTTGAGAGCTAAAACAGGAATGAACTTCTTACACGGAGACCTTCTGAAGGCCTTTGGCGGTGCAGTTCCCTAGCAGCATCATGACTGACATTAACAGGCTCCCCCTCCTCTGAGGGTAAAGGAGACCAGCAGCAGAACAAAAATAAAAGACAACAAAGCACGGTGATGACAAAGACTAGATACACTCAATGTCAGTAGGTGAATTCCTTAGGACAGCATGTTTCCGATTACAATTAACTGAATAGTAAGAGTAGTGAAATGACATCAAATTTACCACAACAGAGAATTTGCTTCCTCTGTACTTGAAACAAAAACAAAAAAATATTCCAAAACACAAAATAATACTTCCTTTTTAAAATTTCAATGTGTATAGGCTTATCTGTCCCTTGTTTACATACATACATACAAAAAGAAAATAGAAAAGGGAGATAACAATATGAAATTTGACGCATTATAAACAAACGTGTAACAAGTCAAAATAAAAACCCCACCACAATACTAAATACCATGCCTCAGAAAAAGTTTGGACAGACCAAGGCTTTTGATAAATAAACCACAGGTAAGTGGACTTAGGCAATCGGAAACATTTTCCAGGTCGTGTTAGAGGTGTTAGGACATGCTAAGCTGGACACTGATCATCTACATATCTTACCACTGAAATTTATCAAATGAGCGTAGAAGAAAGACTCGCGATGGAATTTTTCTATGTCCAATATGGTGGGCCCCTCAAGGCTACTTCTCAAGGTTTTCTTGGAACCACTTTTGTCAGCAATGAGGGACTCTAACATAGTTCTCACCATGTAAAGCTGTATCATTAAAGGAAACAATTACGGTGGAAGAGGGGAGGAAAAAAGGAAAATACACATGGTACATTAGTTGAGCAACACAGAATTACTATCAGTAAGCGACTGCTCCACTTCAAATTGAAAACTGGCACTGTGTGGATAAAAGCCTTTCAGGCAGGAGGAATAGATGCAACACTAGCCTATGCACCAGCACAAATGCCTACCCATGCCAAGGGGACCTCCACTGACACTTAGCAGCAGACCATTTGCAGTGGAACACTTCACATCACCACAAAAAGTAAAAGTAATAAGTAATGTCTTACCACCAAAGTTTAAAAGAGGCGGATAGATGTAGGACTGCCTCAGAAACTTGTGTGTCACATGCAATAGCTTTTCCAGTCCCAGAGACTTGAGCTGCTTCAACAGCTCAGCAGAGTTTAAGGACTCTGTCATAGTGCGAACCATGAAGAGCTAAAAACCAACAGACAGGGCAGGCAGGGGAAAGAGAATTCGTTAATAAAAACACATGGGTAAATAAGGAAGGGGAAACAGAAGCAGAGAAAACGTGTTAGTTTGTTAAAAACAAAAAGCAGCGTAGTAAGCATGCAGAGGAGGTCATACAGTAAGGTTGTTTCGAATAATCACTGCAATCTGCTGCTCCCTCAAGCAAAGGGAGAAGTTCCCATTCGTTTCAGAGGATGCTCAGAGGACATTAACTTATCAAATTACTCCGCAAGGATTTTCAAGTATTATCAATTACTAATTCATACACAGCTGTTTTAGAACTGTGTGAAACTTAGAAAAACCCATCTAAAATTGATGTATTTGAACTCTCCTCCTTCTGTCAGCTGAGAAAGACAAGTGTGCCAGCCCAAGAGTAGAAAAAGCAGACAGAACCACATACTCTGCACAGTCTGTTACAGCAGGTGAAGCAAAGCCCTTAAAGCACAAAAGAAGCACACTGGTGGTAATATTTAACTTTTTTTTTCCCAGGAAATTAGAAATCAAAATTATTTTTTCCAATTAGCAAAACAAAATCTTCTTTAAACCCATCTTATCACAAATTAAGCAACTTTTTGTTACCCAAGATTATTATCCACACACGGTGTCTTTTCCACAGATTTTAGGTATTAAAAGATTGTCTTCACAAACCACAGTTGCCTTCAATTTTTCACCAAAAGTGCTCAGCACCTCATTTTCTCAGATGAGCTCTGAATATCAGACCATATACCCTCCAAATAAATCCACAAATAAAATGAAAAAGAGAATTATATGGAGGTAACAAAAGCGAGCATCTAGGTATGGGATTTCAATGACTACCACAGAAAACACTTGAAATACCTCTTGTTTTAGTGGCAACAGCAGACTAAATAGATTTTAGGGATCAGCTTTATCATTAATTACTAAACACTAGGAATGATCTTGTCAGAAGTCAAATACTAGCCCATATTTTACAGGCACTATTTTATAATTTTGAACATATTTTAAAACTACTAGACAACTACTGAATAACAGGATTTAACAAATAAATTTCACCAGCCATACCAGAAAAGGATGTCGGTCAAGAAATAACTCAAATAGTTCAAAATTACTATTTAAAAAATATTAGAAGCTCAATGAGAAAATATTTTTGCCCAGTAAATCAAATTGAGAGATTGAACACTTGGAAAATTATGCATCAGAGCAGAAAATTACAGTAATCCAGACAGAGGATCTGGGTTAAGTATATATAATTTTGGAAATTTAAATCAGAGTAGAGTTTTAACATTTAAAAAAACCGCAATAAAACTGCAATTTTAAAATAGTTCAGAACTGAGAGAAAACACCTCATGCAATAATTGTTGACAGGTATCAAAACCACCAGACAGGAAAATACCTGAGTGCTGGAAGGTCCCACTGCACGTCTTGGGACTTTGATGTCAAAACCACTTTTGGGGTCCTTCTCTCCCCTCAGAGCTGGGTCGTTGAATGGCTCGTGACCTGCTTCCCAGTCACAGACTGTCTTCCTTATGGCCTGCAAAACACTTAACACAATTCACACGACTTTAGACCGGTGTGCATCCACATGCACCCATGAGAACACTTCACTTTTTTTAAGCACTATTCCACAAACCCAGAAACTTTGCAACAGCATTCAGGAACTTGGGGTACCTCAAAGCAGTAACAAGCAATTTCACCAACAACTTCAAGAATGACACATCCACAAAATAATCACTCCATGCTGTTTATTAAAAAGGGTAGTCCAGAGCCCTTAAAGACAGCCTAGTTCCAACTCCCCTGCCCATGGGCAGGGGCATCTTCCACTAGATCAGGTTGTTCAGAGCCCCATCCAACCTGGCCTTGGACACTTCCAGGGATGGGGCATCCACAGTGCCTCTGGGTAGTCTGTTCCAGTCTCTCACCACTGTCAGAATAAAAGATTTCTTCCTAACACCTAAACTGAGCCTGCCCTCCTTCAGTTTAAAACCATTGCCCCTTGTCCTGTCGCTGTCTGCCTGTACAAAAAGTCCCTCTCTCTCCTTTTTATAAGCCCCTCCAGGGTACTGGAGGGATGCAATGAGGTCTCCCCAGAGCCTGGTCTTCTCCAGGCTGAACCACCCCAGCTCTCTCAGCCTGACTTCACAGAACAGGGGCTCTATCCCTATGATCATTTTCACGGCCTGCTCTGGACCCTTTCTAACAGATCCAGGTCTTTCTGGTGCTGAGGGCTCCAGAGCTGGATGCAGTACTTCAAGTGGGGAGTTGGATCAAAATTCAATCAAATCAAATTCATACTAACATGAATATATGAATGGATACATTCAATATGAATTCAATTCATATTCAATCAAACCAAAGCAGATTATTAACCAAATTAAGGGAGACAGTGCTGGCTTTAAATGAAAAAAAGCAGAATTCCTGTTTTCAAAAGAAATTCAGATTCCAGAATTCAGCTGAAATTTATACAGCTTCATACTTCTAGTTACAAATATTGAACTGGAACTCAGATACTTGTCAGGAACACAACCAGCCATATCCAGTGGCACGCTGAATGATTAAGGAAATGTGTCCTCCCAAATCTGAGCAGGTATGAAAGTAGTATTCTGTATTTCATGAAAATCTTAGGACAAAAAATATTCTCTGTGCAAACTTGATAATTTGAAGTAATTTGTTTATTTCTAGCTTAGGATGCTACTTCTGTGGTAGTCAGAGCATTTAGCAAAAGCCTAATTAACCAAGGACTTTCAACTCTAAGAGCTTTGCAATGAAACATGGGAGTAAACAAATGATAAATGAGTTAAGAAAAAAGCAAACAATTAGGGACGAAAAAATAAGGCCAGGAAATGTCACCTATCAGTGTGGGCAGATGGAGCACTGGAAGAGAAGTGTAAGGCTAACAAGCCAAAAGCAGCAGAAGCTGAGAAATAAAGCAGAATGCTAAGAGAGGCACAGAAAGGTGAAGTGGGATAAACAAGAGTCACAAAGAAAGGAAACACTGGAATCATAAAGTGGACAGTGAAACCTTTTTTCAAAATAAAACCACTAATCTTGCTTTCATTATTATTATATTTTTCTTAAAATAAAAAGTAACAACAGGGAACACAAGACTTTCAGAAGTAGTCCTAAGAGACTCAAGACAACTTGGACTTTTACTGTAGCCATGATGGCAGCCACTCATTTTTAACTTCAGGCATCTTCAACTTCCAATACATATCCAACCAATGCCAAAACTATGAATGCCAGACAGACTAGTAGGGGAATGCAGACTTAAAGAGGTAGGATTTAACAGTTGTTCAATTCTGCAACAAATTTACTAGGTTTTGGGGGAAAGAATATAGAAGACGAAAACAAGAATGCTACCTCTGAATGACATTTTTCTTCTTTTTAATGGCTTGTCTTAATGGCTCCCTAAGTGTGACCTGAGCAAAGTCCTGAAGAGCTGCATAAATAGTATGACGAATAGCATGATTGAAAACACTTTCCATCCGTCCCATCAGCACCTGAAGACCTTTGATCATGGCAATCACCTTCAAAGGAAAAAAAAAAACCCACAACTGTATTTTCCTCATTTTTTTATGTATAACTGTTTAAAAAGCCCTTTGTTAAATACATAAAATTAGAAAAGGGGAATTAACAAGTTACAAAAGATAAAGGATAGTTTTGCTGTGCTCCTCCTATATATTGAATGGAGGAACACATGCTGTTTCAGAGTCAGCACAGGGGAGGCTGTCTTTTTGCACTGCATATAGAAAATGCTTAGAGAGAACATTCTTCTTTGTGTAGTATTAATCTTTGGAAAATCCCTA
>VWZG01002655.1:101148-162952 GCA_013396735.1 Grallaria varia
TTGGAAAATCCCTAAAAAGAAAAAACATTTATCTTACCTCAACCAAAGCAAACTTCTCCTCACTAGTATAATTGTATCTCGTTGCTCTTTCATACTCTTCTGCATTGTCAGGACAATCTTTATTAGAGTATTTGTCAGTTGGGTGCACCAGCTTCCATGAATACTGCAGTTCACACAGCACAAGAGGGAGAAAAAAACATTGGGGAACAAAAAATAAAAAGCCTGAGAAACACAAAAAAAAAACCAGACGGACACAAATAACATGCTTTAAGAAATACTCCAATGTTTTCGTGAATATCTGAAAAACAGTATTTGGTACTATACACAAACCCTGCATAAATTCCAAAAAAAAACTACTATCAAGAAGAAATGCCAAACAATAATCTCCCTAAAAAATTTTCCTGAAACCCAGACTCTATATTACCTCAAAAAATGCAATCCAAACTCGGCAGGCAATGCACTTTGGAGTATTTTTTACTGAGCAAGTGTTGGCATAGTCAAAAGTCTATTCTCTGCTTCAAGCACAAGAAACCCAGAAAGACCTCAAAACACACACACACACAAAAAAAATCTATCATACCAGCACATGGAGCAGCTTCCTACTTGGCCATATAGTTACATTTAGATTTCAAAAGACAACTGGAAAACTAGAGGAGTTTGGTTGTGAGTTTTTTTTTGGGGGGGTGGTGTCAGTTTTACTAGGCTGAAATGTATGGAAACAGATGTATTATCTGTGACAATAAGATCTGCAGAGCATGCATTTCTCTTAAATACTGCCTTTCCAGTCACTGCAAACACAGCTCACAATGTCCCTGAGTAGTGTCAGGCTGGTCTAATATCCATTAGGGTACATCAAGTGAAAAATCCTAGTCACATTTAAATACAATTTTCTCACAGTTTGCGTTCAGGGAATAATAAGATGTTTTTGAAATCATCTTTGCGTAAGTGTTAGGTTACAGAGCTATAGAAATTTGCCTACTACAATGGATTAAGTGTACCAGTTTACCTATGGTGAAGAAGAGCATCACATCCTGCAACATAAGTGCTACAAAGAGGACACGGGGGAAATGATAAAACAAAGATGAATTATTTTGAGGGGCATTAAACTGACAGGGTTAAGATGGACAACAAACTTATGCTGAAACTTTCTGTCTGAACGTGATGCATGTAACTACGTTCGTGGATACTGAGTGAACCTGAAGACAGGTAAATAACTAGGATATTCCATATCAGAATAAATTATCAGTAGGAGGATAGGGAGAAGGTGAATACAAACTTGAAATTACAAGAGAAGTACTTATGGGAGTCCATACAAATTAGAAAGACAAAGAAAAGCAGTGAGAATACGCAAAACTCTCCTGTGATGCTCAGAGAGTTTGTTCTAGAATGAGGAAGATAAAAACAGAGCTAAGAATGAGAGACTTTCTTCAAAGATACAATAAAATTGGAAGACTGTCACTATGAAGAGACACTGGATGCAGCAATTTGTGATGACAGAAATAAAGGGAGCAAGCCTGGGAGCTGCAGAGGCCAGGAATAGGCGACAACAGCCTCTCTTAAGAGGAGAAAAGGAGAACAAGATTTTCAACCCAAAATACACTGTTGATTTAAATAGGAACAGGATAATACATGAAAAAAAGCATGACTCATCTACTAGCTTTTAAAAGAGGCAGTTAAAAATAGAGGAGAAACAAAACTGGGTCTCTAGCAATGCCCACTGTGATTGACTGCACAAATTGACATAGTGCAAGTTAGTTGATGTCCCCTGAGACATCAGAGGCAGAAGCAGAGCAAGTCTGGCTTCTCTCATACAATAAGCCATGTTTCAACCCTTCCTAGAACATGCAACTTTTCTCTGTCTGCAGCATAAAAAGGACTCCTGCATCCTTCTTTTCAATTTCTGCCTTAAGCAGCATCTTTTTGGGAAAAAAACACAGTCACTTTTCTAACTGGCATCTGTTTTAAAAATAAATTATTACAATATAGAGAAAAAACACTGCAGGTTCTTTATTTCCCCTCTCTCAACTCCTCCAAAATTTTCTTTTCCCTGCATTTATCTTCCCTTTGACTAAAAACCTAATCTAAAGCAAACAGGAGCCTTTCATCCATTTTTTGTGTTTTAAGACCATACATGCTTCTATTTACCAAGTGGTGATGCCTAAACACAGCCAGTTGGAGCCATTCTATCACCTCCTGGGTGATATGTCAGTATGGGTATTTGTAACAACATAATTTTAAACAATGCTTAGAAGAAGATTATGAAGTCTTAGTCTACAAAATGTGCATATCAAGAGCAACATTAAAAGATCTGGTGAAGGTTCAGAGGTGATACCCTATCCATTAAATATAACAAGTTGAGTGTGCTGCGTGAGACTGTACAAGCTACTGGATCTTCAAAGCAGCAACATTATTCCTAAACTCTGAGAATTTCATGAGCCTTCTGCTAAGAATGGGGCTTGGAGCAGAAGGAGAAAAGCAATGAAGGAAGAGGGGAACTAATGGAACAAGATCCTTGTGGGTCCCTTCCAACCCAGAATATGATGTGATCCTGTGAAAACACAACATGCATTTTTCACTCCACTTAAGCAAAGTCATTTTATTCTGTCTAACCTCACTAAGCCACCCCTTTTTTGCCTGGTTTCATTTCCCAGATAACATACCACTTCCATGACATGTGCACTCCACTGGGAGAGAAGCTGCAGGCCTTGGAGAGAGAGGTCAAAGAGTTTCCGATACTCCGCATCTGTTTTTTGAGCTTCCTGTCGACCAGACCCAGTCACTACCTAGAGCATTATTAAACAACAGCAACAAAATTAACAAAAAAAACCAAACAAAAAACCCCAAAAACCAAAAACCAACAAAACAAAACAAAAAAAAAAAAAAAAAAAAAAAAAAAAAAAAAAAAAAAAAAAAAAAAAAAAAAAGAAAAAACCACAAGAAAAAAACAAACCCACATCAGAACATGCTGCATCCAGCATCCATAGCCAAATTTCTAAATACATTTATTTTAAGCATTAAAATAGCATTATATGCCAACACCTGCACTAATATCAGCTTTTTCTTCCAGAGACTTATGTAGCTAAACTTCACTGATTTTGGCCAAGAGATGGAAATCACTGGGATCCCTAATGACCAAAATATTGTTGCACATTAATTCAAGACATCAATTATATATAATATACATAGTTACATGTTCCATATAGATTATATATGTATATATGCATGTCTACATGTGCATTCCTGTTTTCTTTTACTAATCTCTTAACTTTAAGTTTCATTTAAACTGTTACAAGCACCTGTTTGGAGGAAGGGCTAGACAACATATTCTGACATAGCAAAAGTTCTAGGATATTTATCCTAGAAATGTAGAGGGAAAGAGGCAGAAGGGCATTGCAGCTTGTATGACATGTAATTATTATTTAAATTTAAATAATGCAAATATAACACAGAGAATGGATACTAGCCCTGCAGCCAGCTTCTCTTGACTCAGGAGACCAAGCTTTGTCATTTTCCTAGCCTGAGGGTTTTCTGCCCTTCAGATCCTTAACAATAACTGTTAGTGATTGATGTGAAATATGCACACGTAGCTCTAATCCCACATACCTCACTGTTGCTGTAACGAGCCAGTTCTGATATGAAACGCATGTGGTCTTCTCTGATCTGAATCATCTGCTCACATATATTGTACTGGGGGCTGCTGCTGGAAGACGTGCATGTCCATCTGTTTCAGAAGACAAAAAATACCCCACATAAATCAGTTTCAGCAATAAACAGCACAACTGATACTGCAAAGAAATATCCACAATGCATTATTTTTCAGTTTGTTTCTTTTTACATCTTCCTTTTCTGCTGTTTGAGGCCTTTCATCTCTTCACACCTCTAACCCTGCACAATCCATTAGTGATAAACTGCCTTCTCGAGTTCAAACAGCAATTCTTTCAAGTCTTCAGAACAAAACCCCAAAATTTCTGTTTTCTGTTTTGGGGGGTTTTCTTTTTGTTTTTTAGATGCTGTTGCTATGAAATACAAACCAGCATACACTTAGGAACAAGACCAGAAAGGTTTGAAAGGCAAGGCAGAAGTGTAAGTACAGGCTGTAAGACACATCTAGCTACCTTTGGATAATTTTTCTTGTTTAATTATGAAGAGTGAACAGTATGCTCCCAAAAATAAAAAAGGCACTGTAAAATACTATTAACACATTATCAAGAGGTACACAAAAAACATGCTACCAAGAACATCATGTTAAGTAGCCTTGTATTTTTAGTAGCTCAGTAGGCCCATTGCTGTTGTTTTTCTCTTAGCAATTACATGCAGGTTATACATTTTTTGTCTGCAGAAATTAAAATGCAAAGCACAACATTCTAAATTCATGTAACTGCACAGAGGGAAGGCCTTGGAGGAGCACAGAAATGTTCACTAAAACAAAGCAATAACCATAAACCATAGAACTATTTATGCAACAACTGGCTGCATTTTCCAAACATTTTGCTGTGCTGCACACCTAGCCAAAACAAATCAAAAAGAGGGGGGAGACAAGCTAAGTTGTTGCTCCGTGTACAATGTGCACATGCCTATTTTACCCATGCACTACTACTGCTCACCTTGCTTAGTAAAATTCTTCATTTCTTTTAAAGAAAGTTTCATATTTCAAGGAAAAAATAAACATTAAATTAGTATGAGATAAAAATAATCTCTTCCAACTCCAGCGATGAGAAATGTCAGAGATACAAGCATGAGCTCAGCAGCATAGAAATGCCTTTAAGCAATCTGTTTCTTTAGTTGTGTTTATTACATGAATTACATTAACAGTGAAATACCGATACCAAAAAGATGAGCAGGTGAAAATCCCAGTAATTACCACAGACTAACAGGTGATTATGAAAATAATCGAGGGTCTGACTTTTCCCAGCCCAGATGCTCCACTCTGCTTCCTTCTCCCTCTTACCTGGATTTATTTTCCTCATAATGGGCACTGGTCTTAATGTATCTTGCAAGTTCAATCTGCATGTCACCAAATAGCGGGACAACCTGCAACTGCTGTACACAGGGAATAAATCAGATCAGATAAATTATTAACACAAATCTTATTGAAAGGAAACCATTATTTACCCACATTATAATCCAAAGTGATACCCATTCTATTTACTTATATGTAAAATGCAAGGGGAATTATCCTTAAAATCAACTATTAAGATCACATCTTAACCAACCTTAAAGTACTTGTCTATCTTGGCTAAATTTATCCTTTTCTTTGCATCCAATTTATAGATGTTACTGACACTTCCATCCATCAGGTATAATCCAAAGCCCATCACCTGGAAAAGCAAAAAATCAAACATTTCCACAGAAGGACTTCCAGAGGTAAAAACCTGCCAGTAACATTTTAAAAACAGTCCTGAAACACCCAAGCCCTTTCAAACAGAATATATTTTCAAATACATACTTTTCTGTAGTATTCTTTTATTATATGTATATTAGTAGTTTTTACATTAGCATTACCCTGAGCAGTTACCCTTCAAAATTGCTATTCCTTTGTATAAAGGTTTAACAAACACAAAAAAACCCCACCTCTCACTGAAACTAGTCTAGCTTAACAGGGAGGTTTTTTTCACTTGCATTTTACTATAACTCTGTATGTGCAAACTGACCTGTAACAGAAATTTAGATCTAACATCTGAGCGATTGCTTTTTATGGCTTTCATTGTAACTGAAGCATACACACAAGAGCTCCCAAGCACCCAAAAATGATGTCATTACATTTCATCCAAGTTATTTATAACACAGAGTTATAATTCAGCATTTACAGGAGCCAAGTATAGCCACTTAATGTGTTCTAAGCAAGCATTTACCGAACAAAAGGCCCAAATATGAAAAACACATTGGACATCCCTTCAGCCAGAATGCAAACGCTCTAGAGTTTGTGTATGGTTTCAGGATGCTTTTGTTCTGTCCCAGTTAAACACTGAAATGACTCAAAACGTTTGTCATGAAGCAAATTTTATATTTTTACTCTGTATCTTTTCTTTCACACCAAGGCATGCAGCTGATTGCAGGGTTTTGGAGCAGATCATCCTGAGTGCAATCACACAGCACCTTCAGGATGGACAAGGGATCAGATCCAGCCAGCATGGGTTTAGAAGGGGCAGGTCCTGTCTAACCAACCTGATCTCCTTTTATGATCGGGTGACCCGCCTGGTGGATGAGGAGAAGGCTGTGGATGTGGTCTATCTAGACTTCAGCAAAGCCTTTGACACTGTCTCCCATGTTATACTCCTGGAAAAGCTGGCAGCCCATGGCTTGGACAAGTATACTCTCTGCTGGATTAAGAGCTGGCTGGAGGGCCAGGCCCAGAGAGTGCTGGTGAACAGGGCTGCATCCAGCTGGCGGCCGGTCACCAGTGGTGTCCCCCAGGGGTCAGTGTCGGGTCCAGCCCTGTTTAACATCTTTATTGATGATTTAGATGAGGGCATTGAAACCATCATCAGCAAATTTGCTGATGACACCAAGTTGGGAGGGAGTGTCAACCTGCTGGAGGGCAGGAGGGCTCTGCAGAGGGATCTGGATAGATTGGAGAGATGGGCTGATTCCAATGGGATGAAGTTCAATAAGGCCAAGTGCCGGGTCCTGCACTTTGGCCACAACAACCCCATGCAGCGCTACAGGCTGGGGACAGAGTGGCTGGAGAGCAGCCAGGCAGAAAGGGACCTGGGGGTACTAATTGACAGGAAGCTCAACATGAGCCAGCAGTGTGCCCAGGTGGCCAAGAAGGCCAATGGTATCCTGTCCTGTATTAAAAACAGCGTGGCCAGCAGGACCAGGGAAGTGATCCTTCCCCTGTACTCTGCGTTGGTGAGGCCACACCTGGAGTATTGTGTTCAGTTCTGGGCCCCTCAGTTCAAGAAAGATATTGAGGTGCTGGAGCGGGTCCAGAGAAGAGCAACAAGGCTGGTGAAGGGACTGGAACACAAGTCCTATGGGGAGAGGCTGAGGGAGCTGGGGTTGTTTAGTTTGGGGAAGAGGAGGCTTAGAGGTGACCTCATCACTCTCTCTAACTACCTGAAGGGAGGTTATAGCCAGGTGGGGGTTGGTCTCTTCTCCCAGGCAGTCAGCAATAGGACAAGGGGGCACGGGCTTAAGCTCTGCCAGGGGAAATTTAAGTTGGACATTAGAAAAAAATTCTTTACAGAGAGAGTAATCAGGCAATGGAATGGCCTGCCCAGAGAGGTGGTAGATTCACCGTCCCTGGAGGTTTTTAAACTGAGATTGGACGTGGCACTGGGTGCCATGATCTAGCAAACTGACTGGAGTTGGACCAACGGTTGGACTTGATGATCTCTGAGGTCTTTTACAACCCAGTCAACTCTATGATTCTATGATTCAGCCACACTTCATATTGCCTAGTACCCCCTTATTCCATGTAAATACTCAAGCTAACAAAACTTATTTATTAGTCCTAATTTTCAGATACTTGTTCCCTGAATTATTTGATACACAGCCACACTTCCAAAAGCTTTTTTATACAAACTTGCCACATACCTAAACTAAAACGCAGCAGTTCCTTTCTGCTGTCATACCTCATAGAAACACAGTCTATAGAATTGAATGCAGTTCAATTGGGTCAACTTCAATGTATGAAAACCAAAAATGGATTAGAAGCTTTATAAAGACATTTAGTATATAATATAATAAAGACAATGTGTGGGAGGAAAGGAGTAATTTCAGTTATTTGGTTAATCTGGTTCCTTAAAATAAAAAGAAAACACCACAAACAATCAGGAATTCAAACATCTGTGTACTGTCTCACCATTCCTTTTTAATTTTGTACCCAAAATCAACCTACTTTCAGCAGCATATGCTTCTCACTGGGCGTTAGATACATTTTGTTTTCGTAGTAGTCCACACACAAATTCACAATATCTGCAAGCAGCTCTTCATAGCCAACAATCACCTCCAGCTGCTGCTGCAAAGACTGGAAAAAAAAGAAGAAGGAATATTAGTTAAGTAGTTGTACCACCTAAGGAACTACTATCAAACTGGAAGAGTTTGATTTTAATAGTTCTGTAAAGTATTAGGCACTTTGCAAAAAGACAATTAAAGCTTACTTGTGTTATCTTGTTGTGGTTGGCAAGGAACATGGAGAGGTTCTGGGATTCTTGAATAGACTGAGGATCTGCCATTTTCCGCAAGAACTGAGCAGCTCTTTAAAAACATAAATAAAAAACAGTATTTCCCTTGCCCAGAACTGTTTGTTAGCAAATCCATCTCCACTCAATAGAAACAGACCGATTTCTGAATATGTCAGGGGAACTCTTAAGTCATCTGTACATCTCTAAGTGCCAGTACAATGGTGTATCATTCACTCATCCTAAAGGATTGTCAACCTCAGTGCCTCTCCCATCTCCAAACTCCTGAATGAAGGAGAAAGAGAACTTGGCAGATATGGCCAGTACTTCTTTTGCCACAGCTTATATCAGTGAGTTATTCAAACACAGGCTATGGAAACTGCATATGAAACTCTGTTTCATAAAAGCAAAGGGTTTTTAAGAAAACANAAAAAAAAAAAAAAAAAAGGTGATAAGTTCACTAGGAGAGAAATGGACTTAATTTATCCAAAATAAATGGGTTTACTACTGAAAATCCCCCACTACACCCTAGTTAAAAAGTCCAATAAAACCCAAACCAAAAACCATTTGGTATATCCTTCAACTGATGGGTGCAGCTGTGCCTCTATAGATCCAAGCCACACAACAACTCAGGAAAAATCAGTCTTCCAGAAAACAAGAGTTTGACCTCTAGAACCACACCTCCAAAGAAAAAGAAAGGCAAATCAGGTAAGTTTAGGAAGTCTCCAGGCACAATAACAATTATAACAGGTAGAGGTAGAAACTAAGTTTCATGTAAGTACAAGCAGCATGGGTAAAATTGGCTAGTCATTGCCTGAAGAGTTTTCTTTATGAAAGACCACAGACGCAACAGCTGGCATAAAGGCTGTCTTCCCCTGCTGCTCTGACCACTGTGGCCAACAGAAGATACCTGATACCATCTGGTAGCTCAAGTACAAAACTTGGCTACTGATATCCCACCCTCTCCCCTCCCTGCTATACCCACAGTCACAATGCTCTTAAAACAGCAAAGCTGAAATGTCTTAAGAACAAGTGTGACAACTCTCAGCTATAAATGTCAAAAGTGGGTGCCTAAAATAGAATAGGAGTAGCACAAGTGACCAGAAAGCCAGTTTCCTCTCAAACTTAAAAACAGAAGCTTTACTGAACAAAGTATATGAGTACCCCAAGACATAAGCATTTGACAGCTTGGCATCAAAAGACAGAAAAGCCTTTTGCTGCTGGAAGAATAGAACAAAGAAAACAGATGTACTCAACTCCCTAACTGCAGTCAATCCATCCCTAGTTTCAAGGTAATCTGTCCCACACCTGAAGAGAGTATTTTTGAAGAAAAAGCTGCCAGAAAAGAGCAACTGCTGCCATCTGGTGGGAGGCCTGTACCCTGGCAGCAGAAACCCGGGTCCTGATGCTCCTTGCCACTTACCGCTTGTAGGCTGAATGGTCGTTCTTCACGCTGCACTTCATGTTTTTCAACTCATCCAATACCGCAAACATGTTGATGAATTTGCCCAGCGTGATCAGATATGCTTCAGACACAAAGTCCTTCCTTCTCTCTGCGTGGCACAAGCGTCTCACCTCCCCACAAAATCGTTCAATTGCATTTCTCTAAGGGGGGAAAAAAGAGAGAAGAAACAGGGAGTAAAAGCCAGGACATTTCCAGGGAAAAAGTTTCATCACGTAACTAGAGCTGGTTCAGTGAAAAAGCCCAACTGAAGCAGAAAAATGTTTAAAGGATTCAAAACTAGCAAAGCATCAGTACAGGCCTTTCAGCTCCACCTCTGTGTACTTGATGTGTGCCACAAGCGTCACCAGTAATGATTGCCACAGAGCTTGCCTGACACAAGAGCCAAGGTTCTTCTTTGCAGATTAACATAATAAAAGTATAAATAAAAAATAGGACAAGGGGTAATGGTTTTAAACTAAAAGAGGGTCGATTTATATTGAGTATAAGGAAGAAGTTTTTTACAATGAGGGTGGTGAGGCACTGGTTGCCCAGAGAAGTGATGCATGCCCCATCCCTTCAAGTGTTCAAGACCAGGTTAGACGGGGCTCTGAGCAACCCAGTCCAGTTGAAAATACCCCTGATCACTTCAGGTGAGTTGGAATAGATGATCTTTCAAGACCACTTCCAACCCAAACTGTTTTGCTATTCTATGAAGTTTAAAATCCCTTCAAAACAAGTGATTTTATGCTCTTTAGTGAGGAAGCATATGTGCATTAAAAGGCAGATTATAGGTACTTTCCCTTCAAACAACCAAACAAACAAAAATCCAGAGCACTCTGTACATGTCAACTCTCAAAGTCATCCTGGTAAATGTTTGTTTGAGAGCTTATTTCCAAACCAGGGCCATTTCAGATGGAAATTACATATACAAAAAAGACAGCAACTTCAAATGTAAAAAGGAATCTGTTCTGAAGTTAGGGCATTAATCTGCTTGAATGAGAGGAGATTGTTTGCACTCAGTAAGACCCCCGGTTGGGGAAGACCACAGGAAATATTACATTTCATTCAGTCTCCTCTTCCTGTGTGCTCTGGCCCTCACAGGCTCTAGCTGCTCCAGCTTTGAATAATGCCTGGAATCATCCTCAGTCCATTGAAACAAATGGCAAGCTGCCAGGAGCGAGGAGAAAGCAAGACAGACTGCTATTCTCCCGCTGGGGTGGCTGGCAGGTCACAACAACTGGGTTAGCTTGCCTCATTTATGAATTGCCATAGCCAAGTTGCACCTGCTGCTCTGTTGTCCAGAGTTGTGGATGCCTCATTCTGCAGCAAATGGTTTCTGTGCTGAGATGTTTATATGAATACATGTATAACGCATTATATTTCTATTTCCTTTTTCCCCAAAGTGCCAGATCTCTGTCCCCAAGTGCTGCACAGGGACTATAAGCAATTACCTTTGATTTTATGCTGGAAGTCTAAAGGAGATTGCCTAAAGTTTTTAAGATAGGTATTAGAAATTCTGCCCATCTGTGAAAGAATATAATAGTGGTTTTTTCTGAAGTATAATGACTAGGTTCAGTATCTGGGCACACAATATCAAGTATACAAAACAGGAATATAAAATTATGAGCCTTCTGAAAAACTTTGTTTCCATTTCTTTTACCTGAAAATACATAAAATTCATCAGTTTTGTGACTTCTGGCTCCAGAACTTCCACAGTTTTCTCATAGATTTCTACTCTGTTGGGCTGCTCATTGCACTTGACCTAAGGATAATTAAAGACATTGTTACGCTTGGAACTTTCCCTGATAAAGCCTCAGAAACTAAGATCCTGAGAAAATGATTTATCATTCCAAAGAGACAAACTTAAGACAAAATTTTCCAGGTTTGGTTATCTTATGCTAGTCTTCTAAGCTTAATTGTGAGCAAAAAAAATCTAAGCTTTTTCTATTACCTCAAAGCAAGTAATTTAGTTGTCAAACATCTCTGTATGGTTAGAACAATATTCTTTCCACATTAAACCACTCGCTCAAAATCATGCACTAAAATATGGCCAGAATTAGAAATTAAAACAGATTATCTGACTTCCACTCTGAATATTTAAATCACAGGATATGACTTCCTTACATTTCAGTACAAAAATAATTGCATTGCAAATTCCTTATAAAGGAAGGAGTCAGCTCATGGTAACAATTTCATTTGGTTTTGTGATGCATATTAATATAGCTGTACAACCATTCCCAGACACTTGAAGGTGACTTGTCACCTCTTTTCAGTGTTCTATTTTTGTATGCAGATCAAGAAAACACTACATAGCTCTGACATTTAGAAAGTGGCTACCTAGGATGTTTAGAAACTTAAATGCTTAATCTGAATGTTAATTGTTACGTGTTATAGTGATTGTTAAACCTATTCTGAATTTAAGTATTATGCTGGAGAGTAGGAAGGGTCCATTCTCTTGAATGAAATTTTGACCTCAAACAAATACCACAATCAATACTTTCCTTCTAAAGCACCTTACCACTATACTACTCTTGAACCAGTAAGTAAGACTGACACAAAACCCATGGGGTATTGCTATAAATGAAAAATAAAATCGAACAGGTCCTCAGGTGTTAAAAGACTCCATACTATGGCATGCCGAGCTTCACAATTCAGGAATCAAAAAAGACTCCATTCTGGAGCTCACTGACAAAGCTCTATCTGTGCAGCTCCACCCTAAAACATGACAGAAGTCCACATGTTGCATGACAGTGCAATTTTCATCCTTTACCTGAGGAATGGCTCTTGAGCAGCTTCTCCATGTGTATAACATGACTGCATAATCCTGACCTTCTTCTAGCATTTCATTCTGTAGGAAAGACACTCAACGTAATTAGGCATTTTAATACAAAAAGGCTAAATCCATGTGCCTTCTGTCATTACAAACCCTTGTCCAAACAAACCTATTTCTCTTATCAGACTGCTTATGTACAAACACACATACATTGCGAGCTGAATGATATGTCATACTGTATTTATGTAAAACAATATTGCCATAATTCATAGCCTCAGTTGACATACTGCATGTATCAGAGCTGATCAGCTATGGATGTGTAGCTTGCCTATAATCCAAATGCTAAAAATTTCTGTTTCTTCTCAGTCATCTGTTTTAACATCCACTTCATTCTGACAGAATTCACATCATCATCCCACCTAAACCAATTAATACCCATCACATCATTAATCAACAACTGCAACAATTATGTTTATCTAATGATAAAAATTATCATCTCCCCAAATCAGATTGTTTTTCATGTTGTTCTTTCTTCCCAACACCAAAGACATTGTGGTCTGTAAGTATAAATAAAAAGGCTAATCTGAGGGGGTAGGGTGATAGGGCGGTATCTACTTTTCTTTTTAAATTCAGGGACCCCAGGTAGAATGGTCAAGGATGAAAGTCAGCACATGCAGAGCAGTATCCTTTCTTACATGGCAAAGGAGAGGTAAAACAATATCCATACAGTCAAACCAGGTTAAGGAGTCACCAAATAATTTTAAAAGTAGATTGGTGTACACATACATAATTGTCAGTAGCATGTAACCAGGTGCTTTATCTGTTTATTCCACTTATTGTGAATGGGCTTCTAGAATTCCAATACATATGATTTCTCATTTTCCAAGAACACCATTAAATGAGAGCAAGTTCAGTACAGACCAACAGTGGCAGCCTTTAAGATCTTCTGTATCACCGTCAGCAGAGATGAAATTACTAGCATGAATTCTTATCTTCTATTATGGAACTGTCAAAAACCACAGAATGCCTTACACAAAAGAATGCCAATAAACCACTAACATACATACTCCTTAGTGAGGAAGCCAACAAAAACCTTCCAACACCACTAAACTGACAGAAATAGGGGAAATTTGGGGGAATGGAAGGTAATTTTTCACTCGAGTTACAACAGCTGGCTGTCAATACAACTAATTTGCTCCAGAATACTGGGAAAATGCACAAGAAAAACAGGGAACCTCTGAACAACATTGGCTGATTAAGATGAAAGGCAATGTAAAAATATTTTAAGTATGTTGGGGGGAAAAAAAAGAAACTGCACACTTTTTTGTCTTACTTCCTCCTGGAAGTGTTGTAAGTAACCTGGTTTCTGTGAGCATAATTCTCACAGTGAACTGCAAGAAGACACATTTATTCCAATACAAAACTGTATACTGGAACATTTACTTACCATGCTAGAATGGACTGTAGCTTGCTCAATGTATCTTGCAATGCCAGTGACAAATGCATTTCTGTCTTCAAAATTAGTGT
The DNA here is from genome assembly GCA_013396735.1 of Grallaria varia. Classification (NCBI taxonomy): domain Eukaryota; kingdom Metazoa; phylum Chordata; class Aves; order Passeriformes; family Formicariidae; genus Grallaria; species Grallaria varia. Next base: position 115,019 of record VWZG01002655.1, read on the forward strand.
TGAAGTTTGGCTGCAGAGAAAGGAAAATACAGAATTGTATCTTTGGTAGCAGCATCTCTCCTATGAAGAGAAACTGAGAGACCTGGCATTGCTGAGCCTGGAGAGGAGAAGGCTCTGGGAGACCTTACAGCACCTTCCAGTACTTAAAGGGGGCCAACAAGAGAGCTGTGGAGGGACTTTTTGCAAGCGCATGTAAAAAGTGAAAGAACGAAAGGGAATGGATTCAAACTGAAAGAGAACATGTTTACATTAGTTGTCTGTAAGAAATTCTTGACTGTGAGGGTGGTGAGGCACTGGAACAGGTTACTCAGAAAAGCTGTGGCTGCCCCAACCCTGGTAATATTCAAGCTCAGGTTGGAAGGGGCTTTGAGCAACCTGATCTAGTGCAAGGTGTCCCTGCCCATGGCAGGGAGTTTAGAACTAGGTGGTCTTTAAGGTCCCTTACAACCCTAACCAGTCTATGACTCTATGAAAATAATTTATATCTAAATTACCAATATTAACATACTTTGAGTTTGGGCTGGGTGTTTTTTTGGGGTTGTTTTTTGTGGGGTTTTTTGGGTTTGGGTTTTTTGTTTTGTTTTCGGTTTTTTGTTTTGTTGGTTTTTTTTTTAAAGCATATACTCTTTCTTAACAGCAAAGTGAAAAGGAAAAACTCTTTTTTCCTAAAATGACAACATACCTGGTAAAGAAGAGATGATGGCGGGGGTTCAATACAGGGCTGCTGATCTGGCAGTGGCAATTCTTCCAAGAGATCCACATTGGACAAGGCATCTTCCAGTGTTACTTGAGCAGTCATTTTGCACCTAGTTAAAAAATAGATATATAGATACATATAGATAGATAGATAGATAGATAGATAGATAGATAGATAGATAGATAGATAGATAGATAGATAGATAGATAGATAGATAGATGGATATGTATACACACATAACTTTGTATGTGTTACAATATACACAGTAAACAAATGAGTAATATGAAGAGCAGGGAACTATTTATGCTGTGGGAAATGAGAAGTTTCCCTTCAATCATAATGGAAGGGAAACAGTCAAACAGAAACTCAGTTGGTTTTAGCGTACAAGTTTTAAAAATACTCTTGGAACTAACAGCTTTGTCCTTACTTTTAGGAGCTGAGAAATGTTTCTCTTCCCCAACTGCTGCACACCAGAAATACACCAAAAATAGAGGAAAGGATGACCTCTAATGCTCAGTTTTGAGTCAATGTGCTTTCAAAACCTTATGGGTAACTACTACACCCAGACCAACTATAGGAGACCAGGCTGTCAATAGGTGCCAACAGTCTCCAATGTTTCATGTCCTATGACATCTGGATCTGCTTTGGGTAGTTAGTGATAGAGAAGTCCAAATCCCTCGGGATCATACACCTTCAACTGCTGTCACTGCATGGGGTTTTGAACCAAGAACATTAATGGGAAGAAATCTAGGCCATCAGTGACCAGTGACCAAGCACTGGAACAAGTTGTGGAGTCTCCCTCTCTGGAGATATTCAAGAACCACCTGGATGCAATTCTGCGCAATGTACTCTAGGATGACCCCCTCGAGCATGGAGGTTGGACCAGATGACTCACTGTGGTCCCTTCCAACCTTACCCATTCTGCGATTCTATGAAATTTTAGGAAGAACGTGTGGGGCAGAACAACTCAATCACCCACTTTTGTATAATGATCTACTCTTTCTCCTCAGTGGATCCAAAAAAATCTAATCAAGCTGTCTCTCTTTTTCTGTCAGGTTTTGCAAGTTATTTTCTGCCACTTACCAGAGCAAAACCATGCACTTAGGGTTAACAGATGAGCACTGCCCTTGGCTCTAAGCAGGAGGGAAGGAACACTGAAGCTCCCAGAGGAGCAGGACCCTGCTTGGCACGTGTCACCCCTGTGGAGCCATGACACATCCACACACAGGGAGAGTACAAGCAGATCCCAGTGCAGCTTTGAAAAAAACTCACTAGGACACAACTGGTAGGGGCTGATCATCCTGTCACTCACTGCACTTTTATTTGCCTCTTCGCTTTCTCTTACCTAACTATAGATTCCTGGGAAAAGCCCCACTGAAAGAGCAGCTTTACCTCCAAAGAAGGGCTCACCTGATCAAAAAGCAGAACCAAAACCCAAACCAAAGGAAAGGAAACAACCAGAAGCGATTAGCTATCTGCCTCCAGAGACCAACTCTGCATCCCAAGCCATTGCTGCAGAGCCAATGCACCTCATATGGAGAGAGCTCAACAACAGCTTTACAAACAACAACCAAAAGAAACATCCAGGGACCTGTTCCTTGAAGTTCCAGCCCAAAACTTGCTTCCAGTCTGAGCATGAGTTTTCCTTAAAATAATTAACAAACACCCATACTGTGCCATTTGTGATCCTTGCCAAAAAAAGGGTGAAGAACTGGACTGATAGGAGTGTTGGCTGGCAGACCTGCACTAGGATGCTTGCACAACACCTGCCTACACCCGCACCAACACAAGAACCACAATTATTCTCGAATTAGAAACTGGCAAAAACCGCAGCATCCTCCCTTCAATAAGTGAACATACACCATAAAAATTCCACAGCTGGACAAAAAGTCCTGTGAGGAGGTCAGATTGAGCAGTTTTACCCCAGAGCAAGTTGGGAGAAGTTGTCAGAACATACACAGATCGGTCTGAGTATCTATAGGTACTCTATACAAGAGTCTGCGCACCTATAAATCAAGCTTTAGCTTGATTTAGATTTAGAAAAAGAAAACTATTGACATAGGTTAATTTAACTGAGAGGCTCTTTCCAACTTGAAACTTTTCCCCATCTTAGCTTCTCTGTCCAAGCAGAAACACCCAGCTGCGCAGCTGCTCCGGGATGTGCTGGTGGTGGGACTGAGGGGCACATAGCCCTCTCCCCGAGTGGACAGGCAAACGGGCACAAAGCATTGGCTCCAAGAAAGCACAATGTGCTCCAAACCCCATAGGAAAAAATGTCTGGCCGTTCTAGACCAAAAATTACTGCACCACTCTGTGTAAAGGGGAGCTGCTGTCAAGAGCAAGAAAAGTATTGACATCCTTTCCTCAATCCACACATCTTCCTTTTCCTCTGAAAACACGGTCCATCAATTACTTGGGCCCCTGATACAGAACACAGTCAGGCATTCACAAAAGCCAGACTTCTGACTTATATTTCCTCATGGACTACAAGCAAATATTCTGAAGACGTGGCCCTTAATCCACATACATGCTATTTCAAAAAGCCCATCTACATGATTTTGGCCTCAATATTTTATAGTTGCACAGGAGTAGTCCTCTAGTATCAGCTTTCTATGTGCAGACTATCTGTGGAATTTTTTTTGAATATTTGGAAAATAATTTAAAAATGGAAACCAAAATCCCAGTTGACTTACACTAGCATCTAATTAATAGCAAAATCTGGGAAACTCTCATTATCAGACCAGAGGCACAGCTAAGAAACAAAAAGTTCCTGCTGCCCTCTGGATTGTGAAAAGAAATGTGGGAAGGTACATTTTTCCAGGCCCTTCCACATGATTTGTCAAAGACAGATCAGCATTTTTCAAATCAGAAAAACAAGCCATTGGGCGCAAATGTTACAATGCAGTTACAAACATGTGCTTGTTTTGAAGCTGCTCTCTGACAGCTCCACTTTATGATTTTGACAAAGCTATCCACATGCCTGGTGTTTTGTTGGCCAAGTTCAATGCTCCTCTTCTTCCAACCTTTGTACTCTGGTACCTAGCAAGACGTGAAAAAGGAAGCAGCTCCTTCCTGCCCAGCTTTGACACATCTGAAAACATTGCAAGGGTATGATTCACGCTTTCCCTCTGCCCCACAAGAGGCGAGTGGTGGAGGTCTGACAGCAGCAACAGCAGGGGGACAGCTGGAGCTTGGCTACACTCACATCTGCATCAGCCAGGAGACAATGTACCCCAGACAGGTGACACCACTGCACAGACCACGCCACCTCCTTTTTTGATGTGGAAGTCCTGGGACATGGACAGAAAAGATTTCCTTGAAGTTCAAGGGGTTTTTCCCGTATTCTTAGATGCTGCTGTTCTTGATAAAACAAGCTCTAAAAGACAACAGCTGTTTCTAGTGTACAGTGACGAAGGGCTGGCGAAACCAGATTTTTCTTTCCCCTTAAGATCAGAAAAACTAATTTAAGAAAGCTAAAGTTCCGAAGACAAAATTGGATAGTTTTGCCTCGTTAAGAGGCAAAATTCCTTTGTCTCATTCACTATGAGGTTTTACCAGTTGAAATTATTGGACAGGAGAGCTAATACTTTAACAGACTCCTTTTTGGCAGAGAACATAGAAAAGTTCAAAGACCTACTTTAAAAAAACCAGCCTGATTAGGAGTTTCCCTAAATGTGAATAGACTAAAACACTGCAATCATACTGATCATTATAGATATACTAGTAACTTTAGCCAAGCTGCAAGAATTTCTTACTTTCCTACAATGTTGTGTGTTTTCAGTTTTGTACTTATCTGAGATTATCCAGGACAGATTTTCTCAGGTAGAAGACATGTAAAAATTACTTCTGAAATAATCCTCTTTTTCTTTTTGGTATCTTTATTCTATGACCCATCACTACAGCACTAAAGTCAAAATGCACTCCATGAACACATTTTCCTGGTCATACACAACCTAATTGAAAAACATTCCTTATCTGAAATCCTCCCTTCAGGAGAGAGAATCACGTAGAACAGCAAGCTGTTTTGCTAAATTTTGGTGTTTGATGAGCACACCCAGCTTTCTAAGCAGGAAAAAGCAATATCTGCCGTGTTTCTCAGTTCCTTCTTTTGGATTTCAAAGCAAGAAAATCCCTGTCTCTGAACAAGCTTCAGCCTTACAGTGCCAAGTCCCACCATGTCCAAGGATCAGAGGCATCGGTCTTAGGGTGTTTTAAGGAAACTTTAAATATGTTAGTGCCACTGAGTAGCTTAAACTAAGATACCCTTCTTTTTCTTCAATTCTGAAGGAGGTAAGCACCAGGTGGGCCTGACCTGGTCAGAACAGCTTGTGCTGTGGAGAACCTCACTGAGCTGCCTCTGTCACATTTTGTCCATGTGAAAAACCTACCTAAAAAAGGCAACTGATCTTGAACCTCCTTCTTCTTTAGTGTTGTTTACATTTTGATTTAACTTCAGAACTGGATTAGTGTTGAAACATAATCACAAAAAAAGAGTTGCCAATCTATTTTAAATGTTCTAATTCTATACCACTACTCTCAGCCATGCAACTGTGTGGTAAGCAGAGCCCTGCTCCCAACACTGCTTTGGTATTTAGAGGAGACAATTGTCAGTTCTAGTAGAGACACCATTTCCACCTCTCCATCCTTACAGAATAATGTCAAAGTCCTTGCAGAAGATCCATATTCTTAATTCCAAGCATATCAGAAAACAGACAGCATGCATCCCTGCCCTTTTAGGCCTCCTAAAGCTTCATCATCTGAAAGAAAATATGAGCTGGAGCAAATTATGGGGAAAAGTGTTTTGGGCAAAAGAAAACCCACCCAAAAAACAAAACACCAGAAGAAATAATAAAAAATGCAGAAGGTAAGGACTGACAAAGCAGAGAATAGAGAAGAGAGCATTAAATTTAAAATCTCTGTGAGAGACAGGACTACTGTAATACTATTCTGCTCTTAAGCGCAAAGGTTAAAAAAAAATTCCCCCAGATTGTGGAGAGTTGAGTAGGCATAAAAACAAGTTTTTAAGTTTTCTTTCAGTGAGAGAGTCAAGCAGGAGGGAATTATTTGCTAAAGCGAAGATCAAAAGACAAGTCTGGCACTCAGCCTATAAATAGTTCTAACAGGAAAAATATGCTTGATGATACGAGATAGGAGATAGTTCTTATACATGTTCAGCAACGGTGCACCCAGTCCAACAGATGTACCTTGTAGCTAGCAACCAAGTTAAAAAATAAATAAACACGGGTAAAGCAAATGAACTTAGGTAACTATAGCCTTATTGAGATCTCGTTATAAATGCAGAAATTACCACACAGTTCCCCTTTAGCCTCTGGCCAAGACTTCTTCAGAAACATGGTCTTAAGAATCTATCCAGCTGAGCCTTGAAAGGACACTGATTCCCAACATAAAAGTTCAACCTCAAATAACTGGGTTTAATGACATCTACCTTACTGGTGAAAAATAAAGCCCTTCATCACTGAAATTATCAGGTGCAATTTTATTGCTGTGTTACACAAGATCGTGAGATGATGAGGATGGTATCATGTTACCACAAAACATTTTAAGTAAAGCAAAAGGTATATTGAGTATCTTGAAAGTATATAGGGAAAGAATGGGAAGTAAGTCCATGGAGAGTACCAGTACATATGCCATTTAAATTACTTGCAAACTGTCACTGTCCCCTGTACTAAGATGGTCAAATGAGCATTTCACCAGAAAACAGATAAACAGTGTAATTCAGTACTTATTAAAAAAAAAAAAAAGGTAGAGAATCTCTAACTACAGTGGAAGCAACTTCTCTTCAGAAGATTTAGACCCAGCAAGCAGAGGCATTTATTTTATAGCAATCCTTGATTTACTTTTTGGAATTAGGAGTAACAATACTAAGCTTCCCTCAAATAAACAAAAATAATTAAAATCTAAATCCCATATCTGACACTTTTTTGTTCTTTGCATCACTCACTCAAAGGTTTGATGCCCTGAGAACACCTAAGCACTCTCACCCTGAAATCTTTAAGGATTTATCCTCATGCAGCCATCAGAGTAGTAAGGCAGCAGTCACCCCACTTGAAACATTGTGGATTGCAGCAGGCAGCAATCTGGAAACAGATTACAGCACATCTTTTGCCATACTGCTGCATAATGGAAAGATCGCTGATGGACACAACTGCGTCTGTTCTTACCACGTGCCCTGAAAGTTAAACTTTCATGTGAAACGAAGGAAGGGTTTGCTGATAACACACCAAGGGCAAGACCTGAGGAGTGAGCAGTCAATGCTACGGATCGTACCTCTCCCCAGTACCAATATCACACGTGGATGTGCAGCAGCCAACCTCACCACCCAGGGCTGATAAGGGTCACCTCATTTAGGTAACAGCTCAGCTGTTCAGTGATGATAATTTCTCTCTACCATTAACCTCTAATAAAAATGAAAGTATAAAAGAGACAATGACATAAAGGAATGCACTTTCTTCATCTTAACTTCAGCTGAATTACCAGAATGTCCCTAACAGTCTGAGAGCAAAACAAGCGTCTTTGTTCAGCTGGGTCCTTATGCTGCCTTGGCAGGAAGTTGCTGCAGCAGGCTAGTAGGGGTAGATGAAGAAAGGGATGGATGAATTAACTTTCCTTGAATCATTCATCCCACTTTTTGGATTGACTTGGAAAAGTGCGCTGAAAACTGAGGCATATCCCATCTGCTCCTGAACGAACATTCCCAGAGCAGTGACAGCTGAGCACACATCTCAGGAAAAAAAACCCAAAAACCAACAAAACAAACAAAAAACCCCCCACAAAACAATTAAATTCTCCAAAGTTTTTCATTTCAGTCATTTAACCACAAGCTCCAAGAAAACTCAAGAGTTTAAATGAGGCATTAATCCATTCAAAAATGCAGATAATTATACTTCAAACAGCCTGAAATGGCCATCACAACTGCAGGGCGAATTCCCACCACTGGAGAGGAGAGTTTGGGGCCCCCAGTCACAAAGGGCTGGGTCAGCAGTTCCAGGCTGCAGCTGCCAGCCAGGGGCTGCACACCACGCTCTGAGCTGGGAACAGCAAAGCCTGACCCGCTCGAATGCGGTTTCTCTCTCTTTCCCCATTGTGGAAGAAGTTACCACAGCACATTCAGCCATGTGTTTGTGCAATTGCCCAAGTGGGGCAAGCAAATGTGCTGCAGAACACCCCACCTCCTGCTGCACAGAACAGGCCTCAAATGCACCCTGTGCAATGTAAGCTCCAGAAACCATCAAATGTCCGAGACCAAAAGAACACACGCCACTAGGAGCTTGAGAACACAGCCCAAGAAAGCAGAGGTGTTTTGGGACCTTCAGGGATTTGGTATACTCTACGTAATGCAAAAAGATCTCAAACACTGAAATTTTAGGTGGAAAAAATTATTTCTTATCCAAAAAATGGAGAAGGATCATGCCAAAGAGTGAGATAATTAAGGTGGAGTTTCAACGATTAACAAAAAATTGCTAGATTACAGACATCTTAGAATATTTTCTGACCTTGCAGATAAGAACAGTGTTTCATTTGACTGAAAAATGATGTTGGGAAGGGATGCCCTACGCCTTTTTGCAGTCCACTGGACACATTTTGCTTTTAAATAGACACATTTGATCTCCAAGTGCTTGTACATGTTCCCAGGCTCAAAATAAGACAAAGGGGAAGTATGTCTGCATTTTAAACAGCACTTCCTTTGACATGGCCTCTCTTCTTTCCTAAGTCTGCAAAAGCATCTTTGAATCTTAAATTAACACATAGCCTCAAGCCCGGCATGGATACTAAAGATTGCAACTGCTGTGCGATCCATTAATTGAAATGGATCCATATGACTTGGTCTGCCTTTTTCAAACAGGAATTAAATAAATAAATAAATTGAAGCTTACCCTGCTTAAGAGGATAGAATTCTATGATGCAAATCAGGAGAATTTAATGTACTTCAATTAAAGCGGGAGAAGATAAGAATATAATTTCTTTAAAAAAAAAGGAGAAACAAAGGTATTCTGCAGTCTATGCTTTGAAGGGAAGAAATTCAAATGAAGATACATTTAAAAAGATGATCAAATGGCCTGCTGAGCTGGGGTTTATGGGACCAACCTCAGTAAACTCCATGGAAACTAATGACAGTGTTCCCACAAGAACAGAACTGATCTGCAGAGCAGTAGAAGTTAAGTTTTATCCCTATAGCAATACAATATTTTCTGTTTCTTCTGTCCTATTGTCTCATTCTTTGATGCTACTGGCTAGTAGAAAATCAATTAAATAATTTTTCTATTAAGAAAATTTGTTTCAGTATTCTGTGTAATGTTTCTATTCAAGTTAAACCATGAGACTTCCAGTCACAAAGGACCCTTGTAAAGGGAAGAACTAACAAAAGGAACGGATTTTCTCTTCCAAGTACAGCAGGGCAATTACTATAATATTATTTTTTATTTCAAACCTCCAAGATCTCAAACACTTTGGCTGTTCAGCTGTTTACCTATCAATTCAGACTGGGCAGAAAAAATTTTAACAGCATGGTAACTTAAGTGCTTCAGAGAACAGCAACACACTGGATCTTCTCTGTTTGAATGCTCTTTTTCTGTGCTCTGGACAGCATAATCTGCCTTTTTGCCAAGTGGATCAGCCCAAGATGTTCGTTTTGGGACTGGAGCTCCTTTTTGTTCCTAAGCAACAGATTTGCATAAGCTGAAGGAGCAAAGAAAAATGCTTTTCACATCCTTTACTGGCCTGCCTGATTAAAGTAAAAGAGAACAAAGAAAACAGCAGCTGACAGTCCTTTGTGCAACAAATTTGACATACTGTTAGGCTTTCAAAAACACATCTGTGATTAGAATAAAAAAATAGGCTCAATAGGTGAAAAAAGGAAAAACAGAAATTCCAGCACTGAATTATCCCAACCCAACATCACAGTCCCAGAAGAATGGACACATAATGGAAACAATTAATTTAGTATTAGACTCCTGCAGGGTAGTGTGGCTCACATTAACTGCCTTGCCTTGCCACCGGATGGGTGCAGGGGGGAAAGAAGGCTCTCAAAAGCAGGCATAGACTGGGGGGAAAACATGAGGTTATAGTGCAGAAATTTCTTCCCTTTTTCTTTTTTTTTTTTTTAAATCTCAGCTTCCCAAATTAAAAGCGCTTTGTGTTCAGTCACGTGTGAATTTTTCATGCGACCCACATTAGCACCTGCTCAGCTTCTGTCCCCTGCAGTGAAACATCACAACAAGCAATCCCCATCTCTTCCACCTCTTAACACAAGCAATACTTGAGCTATGACTGTGCAAACAAGGTCCAAGCGCTCAGTGATATACCACTCTTATCACCTGGAAAAGTGAATTCTGGGCAGTATCAGTAAGCAACAGCAGCACCATTAATGCAAACTAAAAGCCACGCTTTAATGAGTCAGTGCCCATCCTCCCTCCCAGCCACAGGACAATCAAGGCCAGGAGGACACTGCTGCTAACAATGCTGCCACTAGCTGAAATGGCCTGCTGACACATTGACCACCAGGACTCAGATGACAAGCGGTTACACTTGTCAAGTAACTACAGGCATTCCTTTCCAACATCCTGCATGAATCCAAGAACATTTCCAACACCAGGAAGGTCTGACACTCTACTATCATCACAACAGGTTATGAATGGGGAGTCTCAGGCTCTTTGGTAGGAAGCCTGCATCAAGGCTGGTGAGCCATGGCAGGACAGAATTGCCTTTCCTGATGCCTACCACCAGGTGTAGGTCTACCAGCTACTCCTTTTCACAGCATCGGTAAGGCAACATTCCCACAAGTAGAGAAAATGGTGCAACCCTAACACTCCTGTATCATAGCATAAAACTGGAGTCACTGTATCTTTGCTAGCAAGTCATCACAAGAGTGAACTGTGTTAGCAGTCAGCAGGGCCACATACTAATTCTACAGCAGCAGCATCTGCACAATGCAGCAAGTAATGACCAGGTATTTCGAAGGGCAGCCTGGCCAGTACTACACACCTGCAGCACCATTTCACATTTTGAAACTTCGGAGGAGAGATGAAACTTCCTGATGCTAAAATATACGGTCAAGTGCTACCCCCATGTAAGAATCTCAAGCACACGACACACATAGTTCAAAAATGGGAAACAAATTCTATTTTATTCAAGAATCCATTATGATGGTATGGGAGAAGCCTAAGCCTCTAAGATGTGCTCTCAAGGAACCCTACTCACACGAACAAGGAAGTCTACTTGTCACTGCAGCTTATTCTGCAGCACACAAACCCTCCCCCACAATGGCACTTGTGTTACAAGAATTCACAGAGGTTTTTTTGCTTGGTTTACTTCATCTGTGTACCTAAGTATGAAGCCCAAGACATAAGTGGGGCATGATGGCTGAGGGGGTTTACACTGACTTACTAATTAATTCTTACAGAGCTGAGTTAGTTCTGAGCAAACTAATTAAACTTATGTACAAAAGGAACCTCTTTCTGCAATATTTGGCCTCTCTTCAGGCTGAAATTAAGTTAAACATTTAAGCACTGTCTCATTCTAGGTTGGGTGTGCCGAGATCTGTTTTGCTACACTTACTTGCCTCACCCTCTTCATACTGATACTACATATTTGAGTTGCACCATTTCATCTTATTTCTTGTTCACTAACTCCCTCTCCTTCTCTTTTTTGTGTTCTCTTCCTCACACAATTTACTCCTCCCCTCCCCTGGTTAATCTTCTTAGTTCACTGCCATTTATGCCGTGTTGCTGCTGCTATCTCCTGCAGCTGTCCTCAACAAGCATTTTCTCCATATTTCTGTTCCTGATTGCTCCTGCTGCTGCATGGGTGTGTTAGGAAGCAATGCTGCACAGCAGTGCTTTGGGGAACACTGACATTCAGCACAGAAACCAAGCACCAGAGCACAGAACTTACAGCATGTTGAGTAGTTATGAAGAGCCCTCTCATTTCTTAGCAAGGATTAACACTCCCTGCGTAAACATTCTGCAAAGAATGAGAAATGAAGTGGCAAGAGCAATAACCACCCCAGAAAGGTGACGAGACAGCACGTGCACATGGAGTTAACCTGGCATGCCTCAGGCACAGCACCTTTCATCCTGCAGGAAGACTTGTGTCACAAACTGCTCATGCCTGTTCAACGCGGGCTTGGTTGGCTGCCCTTTGCATGTGGGGTAAAGGGAGTGCTGTTACTTTAATCAGAAAGGGCACATTTGCGTGAATGTGCTGAAAGGAGCCGTGGACAGTGCACTGAGCACCCCAGTGAACGGTGGGTTGTCATGTTACAGGTGAGCCACAAAGACAGAGAGAAGGACAATGGTTTGGAGACCTCAGATTTCAATCTAAGAAACAACATAACCTCTCAGCCTTAGACAAACTGTTGATTTACCATCATAGAAAGGCTCCGGTTGGAAGAGACTTTAAAAATTACCTAGTTCCAACTCCCTGACATGGGAAGGGACACCTGCCACTAGACAGGTGGCTCAATGCACCATCTAACCTGGCCATGGAATACTCCCAGGGAAGAGGCATCTACAGCTTCTCTGGGAAACCTCTTCCAGCACCTCACCACCCTCACACTCAAGAATTTCTTCCATATCTCTACCCCAAATTTCTTCTCTTTCAGTTTGAACCCGTTACTTCTTCTTGTATCACTACAGTTCCTGGTGTAGCATGTGAGTTCTTGAACTGTACTTTCATTTCACAAGACTGGAGAAAAATAAAGAAAAGCAAGATTTTTTTTCTCAGGGGAGCACTCTCTTGCTTAGCCCAGTTACAGAGATGGTTGCTCCAGGGTCAGTCCTACAGCTTCTCAGTGGATTCTGCTTGGCAACACCCCAGCCTGAGGAAAGGACTCCCACTGCACCACTGCTGAGGGCAGCCATCCAGGCAGGGGCAACCCTCCAAGTGCCCCTTTCCACAATGCCTCCACATTATGCATCCAGCTCCATCTTACAGCATATGCCTCCCAATGACATGACAGGCATTAATTATAACCAGTGGGTTTTTTCCAATGCAAGCCTGCAGCTGAAGCTCTGCCTTCAGCAGTGCCTTAGAGCTTAACAAGTGAACAAGGGCTTCAATTAAAATTACTCTTTAAAACAGAGGCTGTCTACTGTCATTTCCACTCCTTCTCTCTACCTGTAAGTACTTGGTAAATCAACAATACAACTCTCTCCACATTCAGTTAAAAAAAAAAAAAATTACATGGCTTCATCTGAAAAATAATTTGGAAGAAATTTTAGGCAAATGTGTATTATCCATGCTTAGAAGGAGCTTTTTTATTTAATATCCAAATTATCAGAAGAATAGTGTACAATTTTGCAAAATTACAGTATTAAACAAACAAACATACAAAACAGGCTTCAGAAGCTGTTAAAAAATGTACCACCATGTGCATTTCTGGGGGAAGAGGGTGAATCAGACAAGAATCATTCATTATTTAACCATTCTCTTAAGAGAATAAAGGAAATACTACAGGAGAGGGTAGAAGAGAAAACAGAAATAAGTAAATAGCTTTTAGTTTCTTAAGCTCTCTTCTTCCTCCAAAAGAGCTTATCATCTGTAACACCATATGCAGGTTCCATGAAAATTAAACCAGAGCTTTACTTCTGATATCATCTGATAAGCATCCACATCTCTCTTGAGCTATGTGTCATGACAGTTTGCCTGAACTTCACATTTAGAATGCCTAATTCATTGGACTCTCCTTATTGATTTTATGTCATTGAACCCACTTAAAATAATTAGAGTTATACTGAAAGAAGACTATAAATAAGTTCAGGTCAACAGCATTTTTATTTCCTGACAACAAAATGTCCTTGTCCCTGTCAGAATTAAAGCATTTTAAAGTGATGTGCAGGACTACCACATTTTTATCTAAACCCCGGAAATCTCTTGTATACATGCAGTGCATAAAGCAAGTATCTCCAAAAGCAACTTATACTATTTGCGCAGCTGGAATGACTACTTAGCATATCAGCTCTTGAGATTCATGTCCTAACACAAAACTGCAGTATTGGTTCTTAAATCTGACTATTTGTTTCTAAAACCAAAAGCACCATTTCAGTTTTTTCTTTTACTTAATAATACATTCTATATTAATTCATAAGGACACTGAGACTCAACTCTGCTAATCATTTGTAGAGGGTGTCATCTAGTAAGCGAAAGTCTATACTCTGTCTGAATACTTAAGATGTTTTTCAGTGAAGGGAAAGGGAATGGCATTATTTTTCTCCAAATGAGCAATTATTGGCTTTAAAAAGCTTCTTGGTCATTTTACTACCTCCAGACAAACAATCCTTGAAAACGGACCTGCAGAAACCAGGCATGTGAGAGGTTTGGTCAGAAGCACACTCTTAAGCTGAGAACAACTCCCAACATACGGTTCAAGGAAAGAGAAATCATGCAAGTTCACTCCATGAGTAACTGCTTTGTGAGCTAGGAGTGCTCACCAACCAGGAAAAGGAGGGCACCACAGCCTGCATTTACCTCTAATGAAAGTAAGAACAGTAGTGCCAATTCCTCGCACATTATCCAACTACTTGAAATAAGAAAAGCTTTATTAAAGTCAAGAGGTAGAACCCCCCTTCTTGTGGAAGACACTCACTTTCAGCTGTGCCTGTGCCAGAGCAGCTGCCCTGGCAACACACACAACCACAGAACAACCACACAACTGAATGATCTCCCTGTTCACCTTTACTTCTCTCTCTGAGTACAGTTTAATGGGAACCTCACAGCATGACTCAGAGGGTTGCAAATCCACACTTGGCAAACCACAGCTGGATACCTCCCACATAGGGGGTGCCCAGCAAGCAGCTCATTCAGCTATGAAGGGATTTCCAGCCCTGGAGCCCTCCCTGAGCTCACCAGGCCATTAGACTGATGCCTTGCTGGGGTCCCTGCCAGCAGGAGCAGAGGTCTGACAGAATGAAACAGCTACAGAAGATGTGGAGAAGGGATATGGCAGCAGGGCACAAGTGCTGCTCCCAGCTATCCGTGGGAGCAGGGACCACCACCATCTCCCAGCTGGGAAGGCTTGGAGAGACAAGCTCCCCTTCCAATGCCCCCAGCCAGATCTGCTCTCAGCTCTGCTGCCTACATTATATCACCCGTCCCCGCAATGGTCTTTCTGTAGAAAGGCTACACAGCTATAAATTCATTTGCTGTCAGCTGATGGACAGCCTGAGGGAAGGCAGGTTTCCACTGACGTGGCAAATGTCTGACCATTATTTACGCCATACCCACCTTTACCACAAGTCTATTTTTTACAGTTAGAAGCCTGAGATTGCCACTTTCCCCCCAAAACACTGAACTCTGTGAAGACAGGATTTTCTCCCCAGATGTACACATTGATAAGTGTACATATCTTTATAGACGTAACAGAGGTAAAGAGTAAACAGTACATACTGACACAGAGAAAATCTTTCAGCCTTATGAAGAAACCAAGCTTCAGGATTTTTGCTGGTGTATTTATAAAAGATAAGGAGCTACCCAAAAGATTACAACATTTTTGGTGCCAAGAGATATATCTGGTATTTCATACCCTCTGTCTTCATGAAGGAAGACTCATCAAATCATCATACATTAATTTTACCACTAGAAAGGCAGTGATGTGGATTAATGGAATTACACTTGAACAAAGAAAATCAATAGACACTCCATTATTAGTATTACACAGCAAAGTGTGCCCCCAAGCCCCCAAGGTTCTAAGGGCAGATATGCAGTAAAGAATCCTAAACTGATGTCTGTAGTAATAGTGCTTTATGTTTTCAGCTAAGTTCTCAGTAAGTTTTTGTAGGTATACAGTCATATTGCACAATGTTGAAATGTCCTTTTTTCATGTTACAGTACACATGCACAAAACCAACAAATACAGGCTTTCATTTGTTGTGTATTCAAATAATAATGTAGCCAAAAAGTAACAAAAAGCACTTCATGAATAAGGTCCGTCAGAGGCCACGTGTAACAAGGTATATGTTCTAAATATTGTTTCTGAATCTGTTACATTTACTACTCCCTCTTTGCCTTCATCCCTGAGAACATGCTCCCAGGGAAGCTCCGGACTGCTCAAATTAATCACATTCCCACGCACAAGGATGGATCCACCCGAACTACTTCACTGACCATTCAATGCTTGGGTTGTGTCAAGTCCTGCAGCATCCCTAGGTAAACATGCACTTAATTTGCTTCAAGCACAATTGCCTATTAAGTTGGGACTTGCCGCAGTAACTGCAACTATTTAAAAATATATAACAGTGGAAATTCAGAAACTCACACAGTCACTGTTTCAAGAGCAGCAAAGTCAATCGCACAGCTGACTTCCAGTTCAGCAGGGAAAAACTTGCTGCCCAACATTCAAGTTTATTTTACATGGTGGTACTGCAAATGAACCACTTGAAGGACTTGACCTGAGAACACAGAGTAACAATTGTAAAATGAAACCCTCTTGATGTGTACATAAATAGGTGTGAAAATTATACTAAA
The DNA here is from genome assembly GCA_013396735.1 of Grallaria varia. Taxonomy (NCBI): domain Eukaryota; kingdom Metazoa; phylum Chordata; class Aves; order Passeriformes; family Formicariidae; genus Grallaria; species Grallaria varia. The sequence goes on from VWZG01002655.1 coordinate 131,196, forward strand.
ATTAATTTTCTCTTGTATAGCATTGCAAGAAACTCTAGCAGCTTTCAGACCAGAGGATGAATAAAACCGAATTCACAAAAAATACTTTTGTGGGAAATTTTTGTTCCATCTTTTTGTTCCAGCCTTGCAGCTCTGTTCCAACCAACCTGAATTTTCCACCTCAACCTGAATATCTTGGAAGTCTTTGAGAAACAAAATTACAAATAAAAATCAGATGATTCTGACAAGAGAGTTATGATAAGATTTTAAAACCTATTCATGGGAACAAGCCATCTTCCAAGACAACTCTCTCACAGCATGAATAAACAAAGTACTAGCCAAAATTTGAGGAGTATATCAGATAATGTCTAACATAAAACACGTAGCTGTAACAGATATCTGATAATTATTTAATTAAACTACAAACTCTGTATAACAGATCCAGAGCATTTGTTGGTTTAGGCACAGGGGAAAATTTCCAGCTAAAGCAAGCTGAAGAACCAAGAGTTTTGTTAATGAATGCTTTGGATATCACAGGTACGTCACTAAGGGACTACCAGTTTTTTTGTAAGTCACACATTTAGGAGTTAAGAATTGAAAAGTCTGGATTGTTTGGAGAACATTCCCCTTCTTATAACAGATTTTTTTAACAACTTAGGTAATTTGGCTCCACTGTAAATATTGTGATAGCTATTAAGGGAGAAATTTTAAGTTAACAGAGCTGACCACATTTCAAACACCACTCCACTCTCCTCAACAGGACCCTCAAGAGAAACTGACAAACTCAAGACCTGTGAACAAAACAAAGCCTCACTCATCTTTAGCGGGGCAGCTGGGGGATGGGAGTATTTGGGTGCTTTTCTAAAACTCTGAGTGGTTTATTCTCAAAATAAATAAATTTGGTGTGACAATATGAAAACCAAAGCATATTAGAGATATTCTACCAAACGCATAGCCCCTGTATATAAAAAAAAATATTTCTAAGCTGCTGCAAAGAAAGACATTTCCTAGAGGGCAAGTCAAGCAAGATACTGGGACTAAGCCTTCCTGCTGTATCCCAGTGCTGTACAGACTGCTTCTGAATTCCTCCTTTTCCTTCCTGGCTGCTGCAGAGACAACTGGCTGCCTACACCAGCCAGACTTCACAGACCAGTTGCCTGGGAAAGCTTAAAGAGCCTTTTACATTAGATTTGCAGAAACTCTGTGTTTGCAAACGTTAAAAAACAAACAAACAAAACCAAACAAAAACCCACAACAACCAACCAACCAACCAAACAAACAAAAAACCATAGGGTTTTTTAAAGGTAAAAGAGGGACTTAACGAAGACAAGAATCAGAACTTAAGTAAGGACTAGCAATGCACTTTCTAGCACATAGCTCAGACATTCTCTGTCCGAGCAGAAAAGTACAGTTAATATAAACATATTTCAGAGATTGCAGAACTGCATTACAGTATTATTAGAAATTCCATTTTGAAAAACACACTAACCAACAACACTGCTTGTGTATATGTTTAGCAAGCTTATTATAATAAAGTTATGCCAAATAAGTAACTGGAATGCAATAAGGACTGGAGTCACTCATTAGCCTAAGCTTTCCATTTCCCACAGTTTACAGCAAAGCCTGGTATGACCTTCTAATTAAGAAGAAATTCCTCCAGCTAGCTTTCCTTCCCCTCCAATACGCGCGTTCTCCAGCCACCACTTCAGGCAGACTGGCTACATCCCACAAAGACAACTTCCTCCCAGCAACCTTCTTGGCACAAACAACTATTTACATGTCTAAATGCTACTCAAACCTGCCATCAAACGGCGCAGGAATAAAAATCAAGGCAGTGAGAGCCTACTGAGAGGCAAAAAGGATTAGCAGAGATGTTGATGAACCACAGGAATATTCACACGGATGAGGTGCGTGTCTGTCTTCTCTTTGATCATCAGAGAGGAGGAATGAGGTACCACACTATCCATTTAGGGATTTTCAAGCTTACATTGCAGTTTTCACTACAACATAGTTATTTTATCTCGATAAATCTCAGCTTCCTCACGAGGAAGTTACTTCATGTCCTTAGACAAGCACTATAGATCACCTTCTTCCTCTGAAGAGCAGGATGAACTTGCAGAGGGCTTTTTACTCTTTCCCCCGCCTAACCCGCTCCAGGACAGCTTAGGAAGCACAACTCCGACCACCCTCGTGTTGCAGACGCACGAGCTACGCGTGAGCGAGAACAAGCCAAACCTTAGACCCAGAAGACAAAACTCGAGACGGCTTTTAGGCAGGCAGCCGTCAGCCCCCTCCCAAGGCCAGGCCGCCTGCCCGCTGCCCCCCGAGCCGCCGCACGACCCTCCTCGAGCAGGGGGAGCCCCCCGGCGGCACCGGCACCCCCGGCCGGCGGGGAGCACCGCGTACCGAGCGGGGGGGGCATCAATATCCCAAACCACGCGTGTGGGACCCGCGGGCACCGGCGAGAGGGGCGCGGAGCAGCGACAGCCCCGCTCCAGGGGCGGGCGGCTCCCGGCCCCGGGAAGCGCCGCTCACCCGCTCGCCGTTGGCTCCGGGAACGGCCCCGCCGCCGCCGAGGGTCGCGCCGGCCCCGCGGCTCCGCTCCTGGGCCGCGCCTCGTAGGGAGTTTCCCGTCTGAGTCACTTCAGCCGGGAGTTGCGCAGGGAAACACCCTTCCTGCCGCTCCAGCTCCTCCTCCTCCTCCCGCCTCATCCCAAACCTGCCGCCCCTTCCCGCCCCCGGCAGGCTCCGGCTCCGGCTCCTCCTCCCGGGAAGCCGGGAGTTGTTCCGGGAGCGCCGCGAGCGGCGGAGCCGCGTCCCGGACTGCCCCTGTGCTTTTAATGAAAGCGACTCTTGCCGTGCCCTACGCCCAAGGAAATCTGTCTCTAAGATCACAAACCTACGCCCAGGAGGACGGAGGCCCCTCGTCTTTGCGCACAAACCAGGGACGGTCCGATGCGGCGCCCGCACCTGGCACAGCCCCAGCACCACCGAGGGCAAACAGCGCCCCGGGGGCGGCAGGATTAGGGCGGGGGGGAAGGAGGTTGCCGGCTCACAATTTTGGCAGCAAGGCGAGGGAAAATGACCAGCAGTAAGGATGAAAAGTCCTAATCTTGAAGAATCAGTGTATCTCGTGGGATACCCCTCCAAATGTCCTGCAGAGGGTGCTCATGCCTGCAGGTTTTGTATCCGAAATAACCACAATTCATAAAATCAAAACCATAAAAAAAAAAAAAAAAAAAAAAAAAAAAAAAAAAAAAAAAAAAAAAAAAAACAACCAAAACAAAAAAACCAGCCAGTCTGTTGACAACCTCCCACTTTTACTTTTCCGGAAAGCACAAGAAGCATATGTCCTTTATAATTTTAAAGTTTGCTTACCTTTTCCTTGTAACGTTTTCCTATTTAAACTTGTTTTACTTTTCATTCCTTCAAGATTCCATCTAATGAACTTGATGCTGCGCCACAAAACCAAACTGCCAGCTCTTCTTCACTGAAGTTTGTCAAGATTGTTCTTTCCATCCACTATTTTATGGCAGACAGAATCCACAAACTACTCTGTGTAGGGGATGCAGACACCTGAGAGCATGGGAACTTCCAAATAATTTTTCCTCAGTCTATTTGCTTGTATTTGTCTGCGTAAAGCTGCATCAAACATTTTATTTACTCTTGAAAATCCTCTCTAATAATCATTAAATTACACAGTATTGCTGTAGCAAGCAATTTTAGGTCTCTGTTTCCAACAGCTGTTCGTGGGACCCTGTGCTATTAATGATTTTTGTGATCAGAAGAGAATAATTGTTCTTTACTTCAACTACTGTTTGGTTGCTTTTCCAACAAGTTTGCACTGTATTAAGTATCTTTAAATAACCTTTTTGTAATAGCATCCACAAGAAAGCCTTTGAAGAGTGGGGAAAAGGTGCTAACCTCTACCTCCTCCCATCTCCCCCGCCCCGGTTTCAGTATTTCAAGTGTGCTCAAATCCAATTATTCCACCCTTTCCATACTAGCAAGAATTTCTGCAGCTTGTGATGAAGTTATGCATCATTGCCAAATGTTAGCATTACCAGGTGATCATATCACAGACACATCTTCACAGTCATACTTTTTCCCAGTACTAGAATACAGCCTTTTCTATGAAACAATTAATTTTCTAGGACATGGCTGCTATTCCTCTCTGTCTGTATATATAGATAATCACTCGGAGTGCTCATACCATACTAATTAATTTCGATCATCACAGCTCCTTATCAGTCTAACTTCTTAACCCCGCTCAGGCAAAACTAAAATACAACCAGAGCTGGATGCTTCAGTTTCTAAAATGACAGGTGATTCTCTCCAGTGCAATCCATTTTGAGCCCTAGTCCACAAACTCTGCTTGGGACAATGACTTTAAAGAATAACTCACCATCATAACATGGCATTGGTTTTGTTTCCTTGCTCTGAGCAAGTGCAAATTCAGAACAGCCTTGTGTTAATGAAACCACTTGGCCTACATCAGCAACGAGCCATCTGTTATGGGTCCACAACAGGGCAGCAAGGACAGTAAAGTTGAATGCTCCCCATGAGATCTATCAACAGCAGCTTGCCCTCAGATGGGCAGTGTTTCAGTCTGCCAGTCTCTTCCATCCACGACTGCCACTGCAACTCCCATACCTGCCAAAAGCCATCTGGTGCCAGGAGCAGCTGCTCTGCATGAAAGTAAGACACTGCCAACCAGCATCATACTGTCCAGACAACAGTAGCTTGTCCTAAGGACTGGCTGATGCCCTGGGTCTTGCTATTTCCATCTAAAGTAACTGACTGGGTGAAGGAGCTGCTCCCCCACTGCTGGAGCAATCTGCTTTTCATTAGCACTCCACACTCCACTTTATAACAACTCATAAGGTCATACAAAAAAGTACTGATCATGATACACAGATACTCAAGACTTTCCTAATATTTGACATAGGAATTAGAGTGCAATCACATTTTACCATCTGGATGTCTATGTTCCCATGTAATATGTGGCATGCCTATCATTTTAAATGAGCCCATCTCACATAATTCCAGATGCCTGATTTAATTCTGTAATGCCCCCATGATTCCCTGCTCTTTCCACCTTAGTGGAACTTAAACACTGCGATAACAGTACTTGATTAAAGACGTCCAGCAAGTCTTCTACTGTATCCACCCACCTCAATTATCCCTGCCACACTGAACACAGGCCTTCTAGGTCTAGCTAAAGATATAATGTATATGTATTCCCAATCAAGCCATTGATTGATATCCTACCCACTGGAAGTTAGGTATGGTTTTTATGAGACCAATGACTATACTTCGGATCTCAAACTGCCCTTTCCTAGGTAGAATTTATTTTAACCAGATTCTAACCCATACCTGTCTACAATCTTTAGCAACATCTGTAACACTAATGTATCACACACCTGGCAATTTATGTACTCTACACCTAAACCACATGAGTATCAGATAATACAGTAGTAACAAGCTTAATGCAATTGTTTGAAGACTAGACAAAGCCTTTGTTCAAGGTACTATGCTAGGTCTATTTCCTGAATTCCAGTTATTTTCACTTTATTTTTAATTTCCTTCTTTAGGCTTTTAAGTATTTACCCAAAGGCAACAAAAGAAAATCTTTTCCAGGAGCCCACAGGAATACACAGAAGAGTTTCATTCCACAGTAGTCTAAGAGCTTCAACAGGAATCTTGTGGTTCTGCCACTGGGTGTCTGTTATGTCTAAGATGCTGATGTTACTCTAGGTTTGCAGATATTATGGTATTTAAGCTTAACAGCACACCTAACTATTTGTTTTATTTTTTTTTACTTATGAGTTCATAGACTTTTCATCATCAGAAAGGAAGATAACACAGGAAACTGTGTTATCTGTGTTATGACCTGACACACAGAAAGACATTTATTTATGAAATCATGACAGGCAATGGTCACAATGACCCCAAAAATAGGACCTCATGCAAAAGTACAAATAAAGAAAATAGGTAATGGTCTACAAACCAGTTTAAAAATTCAATCCAACCTCTGGGAACATATCAGCCACCTGTCCATGCTGTATAGAACTGGACAAGATTTTTTGCACAAGAAGGCAGCATGGACTTCGTGTTATATGTGGCAAAAGCTTTAAAGCATAGTTAGGCTACAAAAACATTACATGCTTCCACACTACATAGCAAACCCATTGTTTCAGCTCTCAGGAGATAGGAACCTATGCAAAGGCACAGCACTTGGGAGAGCTTAAGCAGAAAAGACCAAGCATGAAGCAGCAGAAGGCTCAACGAGCAGCCAGCTCAGAAAGTGAGAATCTGCCCTTAACAGGAAGCCTGTCCAGCTACCTAAACACGTAACCCCCACCAGGAGCCCTCCACTTCACAAGGCCTTACACAAAAGCAATGATCTGATCACCCATACCTTTAAGTCTAGGAAAAGCCAAATTCCTGTCTGTAAGAGCACATGTTGCCAAGAGCACAGCTGACAACAGCAGGCATGCTGCATATTCATAAATACTAATTAGCACATGATGACACATGCAGCATGCAGCTCTCTGGCTCCGATTTCCCTCCCAGTGCTGAATGACACTACCTGAAATGGATCTGACCAAGCAGGGTTTCCTAGTTCTGCTTTCCAGCTCCCTGAAAAGCTAGACAAGAGTTCTGTTGCTAACTCTGAGGGATGCAACTCTTTATGCATACAATGGGCCCGTTTCCACCTGACTGCTATCCAAGCCTGCTGCACACTGTGCTGCCAAGCCACACCAGAGTCCACCCACCAACTCCCTGACGGACATCAGCATGCATTCAATCCTTTCTTGATTCTATTGTAAATAACATCCACTTTGCTCATGCAGGACATCAGTACAGAAATTAGGGCACGTATGTTAGGGAATTCAGCCCCCACACTCTTCACCCCAAGCCCTGCCCCTCTATCACTGATAACCTCAGTGGCTCTCTAGGCCCCCAGACCTGTGATCCTGTGCAGCCTTCCCACCAATAAATGCACAGTGCAGCAACAAGCCACTACACCACAGGAAATACCAACTGAATCCATGAGGAAAGGTTCTTCTGTAAGCATGTAAAGGAGCATAGGAGGAAAGCTGAAAAATTAGCAAATCTTTATAGCTAGGAAGATTACAAAGCACGTCAGAGGGATATTTTTTTTTATTTTTAATCAGCCTGCAATTTAGTGTTGCTATCTTTAATCTGTGCTACCATGGAAACTGTGCAATCAACAACTGGTTGCTAACTTTTTTGACATCAAGAGCTTAACACAAGCAAAGGTCCTCAAGGACCTAGTGGTTAATTAGGGGTTATTAAAACTAAACAGCAAAGAAAGCATTGGAGAATTTACTAAATCTGTGCTGAAACGTGGGTTGTGATTACAGAAGCCCACAGGGGAAAACAAAAAGGAGAAGGAAGAAAAGTAGAGAGTCAGAAAGATAAGGGCTTCTGTGCTGCAACTTTGATAAGACTGCATCCAGAAGTTAAAGAGAACAAATAAAAGTGGAAATGAAAAATAGATGAAATTGTGACAGCATCCAATAATGCAAGTGTGTTGTTTTCCAAAGAATTTTATACCTGCTTAGAAAGTTCCCTGCTTTGCTGGGTGTTTTCTGCAGGTTTTCTTTAAGCTGGACTTGACAATTTGCAAAACAATAGACTGTGATGGAACACCTTTAAATCTATACACACATGCAATAGATTAAACCTTTCCTAACATCTCTGGAATTGGAATTAAAATTCCAGATAAGCAAGTAATGCATACTCAAATACTATGCCTCCTCCAGCGAAAAGGAAAAGTGTCCAAAAGTTAAGATTCAAATCAATTCAGAAATAACTGATGAAAACAGAAATTTGAAAACAAGGTCAAAAAAATGTCCAGAAAGAATGGATCTAGGTGAGAATCTAAGTAACAACACTGCTCTGTAAAGAAAACAGAAAATGATACAAGGAAATTTGAGAAGATAAATAGCTAAAGTACCCCCAAACTCACAAACGGCCCTTATTTTTTCCAAACAGGTAAACAGCCATTTTAACAACTGCCAGGGGATTGATGAAAACGTCCTGGTGGCATCACAGGGCATGTACACTGAAAGACAGGACTTGTTTTTCTGTGGTTCTACCCAAAAAGGAATGCTGTAAGATGGACTCATTCGAGGGGATTTGTCAGCCAAGTACTACTGACACACACAAAAATTAAACGTAGAGGCTGTCCATGACTAGAATCAGTAAACATTGCCAGAGCTAGATTTTCCACTGCGCTTTTGTGATGACAGATGTGCAAATACTGGAAATTGGCTGAATAAATGGGACACAGGCATCACTTGTCTACAAGGTGCACAGAAGCCTCTCTGCAGAATGCAAAGTTAAACAGCAAAATCTTTCACTTGCACAGGGTATTTCACATAAAATATGTAAAATCCACAAAGGGATTTACTAGAAATTATTGTTTCAACAACATGAAGGATCAAAGGATTTTTTTTCCCTCCCATATCTAAGCTAATATTACCCAAGGAAAGGCTATGAAAAGCAGGAATTTTACAGAAGGTAACAACTGTATAGAAAGGAGAAATAAAGCAATCACGTTCAATTGTTTAAGAGCAGAGAGTACAAGACATATGGATACTAAAAAAGTAATGAACCAGTGCACAGAAGTGGTGAACCTCTGAGTACAAGTATGCCTTTTAAAACTGTTAGGACATTCTTCAACTGTACTCTGAGTAAGCACAAAACAGTTAATAAAGAACATACTGTCTCCACTAGCAATAAATAACACGGAATCTCTAACGAGAACCAGTCAGGGCAAACTGGAAGTACAAATTACTTTTGTTACTAGGTGTCCACCTACCACAAAACAGATCCACTTGGAAAAGTGTGTCTCGTGGGAGCAAGGGACAATACAGGCATAATGCTCTTCAAAGCAAAACCTCCACTCAGTTAAACAAAAAAGAACATGTTACAGGGCAGCAGAATGTTTCTCAGTGTTATACTTTTTTAAAAAACTAATTTCTTTTCCTGAAAACATTTCATGGCTTTAACTTGGAAGAATCTTCTGAGATCTCCTTTTCAAACAAGAACACAAATACTCATTTTCCTATAAAGAAATTATTAGCTTACAGCTGAAAAAAAATAATTTTAAAATGAACCACACAGTCTCACAGTTTGTAATAACATACTTCATTTACCATGCAGAAGCAGCTCTCAAACCTTAAGTTACCAACCGGATTTCAGCAGAAACACACACAACAGTGACATTCTAATTATTAAATCTTCCATTTATTCAAATGAATCAATAGATAAATAGCTATGATTGATTTTCAACTCTTTTAATGCAGGTGTACTGATGCCAGAATTACACAGAAACTTTAATGGGGAAGAGACAGGGCAAATCATCTTCTGCAGAACAAGTTCCACATTTACTTGTCCAGCAACTACCATCTGTATTACTTGCCATCTTGCTTTACAAGAGATTAGCTATTAAAAGCAAAGTTTGTTTACAAAAGGCTTACAAGGAAGATAAAGGTCAAGTCACATCTGACCACCTCTGAAACATCTCAACAATACAATGGTTCACACACTGTCATTTTGATCCTACTTAAACTGATGAAGTTACCACTAAAATTAGTGAGCATTTGACCATTTAACGTAAAAGATTCTGGTATTTTATGTTCTGCTATAACCCATTTTGATAAATCAATCTTGTATTTTTTACATCAGCTTATTTTAAGTCTTCGTAGTTCTTAAGAGCCACTAAGCAGTTAAGAAGCACGCTTCTTAGCCATTTTTCAAAGGTAAAAAAGGCCAATAATTAATTCAACCACCCCTCTGAACACTCAGACTTGAGTCACACTACTCCATGCTGCCCTGTGACCTATTTACAGCTGAAAAATGGAAAAAGTAAATCATAAATTACTCATAATTTAAAAAAAAAATTCTTTTTCAGCATGAAATATATTTAATGTATTTTCAAGTAAGATTGTTTACATGGAATGAATTTTTGTTTACATGGAATGAATTTTACACTATACATGTTTTTGACATTGAAGCATATACATACACTGCCACAACCAATACACTTAAATACCTGTACATTATTTACATATTAAAATATTTTACACAGCTCCAAACCATCAGCACTGTTTAGCTATATACATTTTAAACTGAAGTGCAAAATGCTTACAGTTTTTTTAACATGGGAATTTCAACATAAATGCTGCTTTCAGTTCTTTATTAATTCAACAGACTCGGGCATTAACTTTGTTCCATGCCAGCCATCAGTGACAAAGCTAAAGATTCCACTGTGAAACAAACCATAAAAAAGTAGTTAATATTTGCATTTGCAGCAGTCTGCAAATACTTGTTGTACTATTCAATTCTGTCGTTTAAAAGGAAGATACCAGTTTATTTTCTAAATTGCAATACTGCAGGACTTAAGATGGTAAAGCATTTTATGAGCCTCTGACAGTTTAGACAGTATTTTGCTACATTCACCATCAGTTATCCATTAGTTATTCCGTGTGGTAAGTACTGCTAAGAAATTAGCTCCTTTGTTTGAAATACCGTTATACACACACATACACACATAAAAATTAAAGGTTGGGGGGGTTCTATACAGCAAGCCATTCTCAGATGGTTCTTGCAGATAACGTCTTGTAGACTTAGTAGCAGTGACATCAGCTATTACCTGTTTTAGAATCACAGACGCATTTAGGTTGGAAAATATATTTAAAATCATCAAGTCCAACCATTAATCCAACACTGTCAAGTCCACTACTAAGTCATGTTTCCTACACCATCTGTAGATGTGCTTAGAAATCTGTTTGAGCATACATCTATCTACATCCCAACTAAACTCACTGAGCAGTCGCCTCCCTAACTCAAACTGCCACTGGTTAACAATTTAAGCTAATACCAGGTTGTAAGTAGAAGCACGGACATACCATCTTCTGCTGTTTTTACTACCAAGGAACTAACTTTCAACAGATGGGCAGAGCCAACAGCTCTGTGCAGTTGCAACTGAGGCACTATAATACTAAAATTTTGTCTGCTCAAGATACATCAAAGCTGTCATTCAAAAACACCAAAAAGAATGCTCTTCTATGACCCCAGAACTTAGTTTCATTAGTTTAGAAAACTGGTTGTCACTTGCTTGGCTACATCATCTTCCCCTCATCAAGAAAGGAGACAAACTGAAGAGAGCTGTCATAAAAAAGCTTGGCACAAATACTCAAAAAAATAATGACTTTGGCTTAGTAAGAAGTAAGTCTTCATGTCCCTCTGTGAATAACTCACAAAATGACATTCAAGATGTACTGACAAACATTAACACAGACTAAAACCTAAATAAAATCCTAGCAAACTTGTGTAAGTGCAGGTATGTGAAAAGCTTAATGTACTTACAGTGAGGGAAAGAGCCTCGACAGACAGCTTTGTTGAGAACGGTTACGAGAAACATGTGACAGTTCTTAAAATCAGATTCCATCTTCTCTATGGATTCCATCCTACAAAACAGTTTAACAAAGGAATGCCTAACAGATCAGCCACTTCAAAATATGACCAAAATTTCACAGTAAATGACTAAAGTATTCTTTACATAGAATTCTGGCTTGAACTTACAATATTTCAGCTAGGCCTGTGTATGCTACTTCTAGAAAACAAGGACAATTTTGACAGGAGCATCTGAGCACTATCACAATGGCATTAATAATTTCCTCATCATCTTAGAAATCTCTGCAGTGATTTGGAGGAACTGTGTGGTTCAACTGACAACTATTATTACTACATACGTTTGTATTTCAAGACAGTCTTTCCTGGTCCCTATTGCATCAGAGCAACTTGGGGTAAACCTACATTTCCAGTAAATCAGGGACACTAACACTGCTTTACTATCAGACATCTCTTGAATTCCACTTTGGACTCTGTCAGCTAGCTTTCACCAGTCAAGTGAGATGACATAGTTCACAACAGTCACTCATTTCCTTTTTTCCCTCTTCCAAGATGATACAGATGACACTACACCAGCTACGACTTTCTCCTGCCACATCCAAACACACACAACCACATGGCCTGAGTTTCAGTCTTTGTTAACAGCATTCACAAATTATTTCTGACACTTTGAAGGAGAAAAGCACTCCAAAAATAGCAACTTCCTAATGCCACAGAAGAGTGGACTCCAAGTTCTATGCAGCATCTGTGCCAAAGAGAATTAGTCCTGAAAAACATGAAGTGAGCCAGTTCCCACCAGCTGGCTTCAGAACTGTACATAAACTTGAGTGTCTGACAGCCTTGGAGACTTGCCCACAATCACTCCTCCTTCAAGCAGCAGGCCACACAAACAAAAGGCTAAACAGGGTGGAGAGCAGCCCTGCAGAAAGGGATCTGGGGGGTGGCATCTCAACACGAGTGAGCAGGGAACCTGGGTAGCCAGGAGGGCAAAACCCCATCCCGGAGTGCATCAAACACAGCACAGACAGTCAAGTGATCCCACTGTATTCAGCAGTGGTGTGGCCTCACCTGGAGTGCTGTGTGCAGTTCTAGGCACAAAATCATACTCAGAGCTTCAAAATTAGGACCATGTAGGATTGTAGGCATGTGTACTTACTTCCAAGCCCCCAGACCAGCCTGCCAACGGTCCGCAAACATCAGCACTAAATTTAACACTTTCATTATAGCTTCTTTCACAAAGCTCACCTAAATTAAAACACAAGGAGTGACTCAAAAATTCATTGTTAAGCATAACAATTTTCATTACGCTGCAATACGAAGGTATCACATGCCATTTAATCTGATCTGTAAAAACAATCTCCTAAGTACAATGTGATTCTTCCAAATTTGTGTTTTGTATTTGTTCTCCAATTCATTTTGGAGCTGACTGCTTTGATGCAGACTATGCACAGATAGGATGTGTGATAAAAAGTTACAATGCTATATCCATATACCTCCATTCCTGACCATAACACCATGCACAATCCTCCTCATATTGCCAAGCCTCAGCTTCTTCAAAACCTCCCATCTCTTAGAAACAAACAAGCCACCTAATATCCAATATAAAGGATTTAATTTTATACTCTCCCCTTGACAGAACCAAGCTGAGACCAGCAAGGGAAACTCAATCTCTGTGTTAACTCCGGAAAAGTTACCACTTCTTCAAGACTACCTATATATTGCTTAGTATGTATGAACTGCAAAATAGATAGCATAATTAGTACTGAACTAACTTTCTTGTCCTGCTAAATTCAATACATCAATTATGCTAATTTTTTACCCACCTTTTCTCTCAGTAAGCAGCGATCATGAATTGTAGATAGGTATCTGTAATGAATCTTTATCAATTGATCTAAATCTTTGGCTTCTTCTACCTGATGCTGAAACTCCAAGCCTGTACTGTGAAGAATCTTAAAAAGATGACCACAGTTATTAAATTCAATGTTACACACAATTGTGACTCTCTTCCAATATATTTTTAAAATCCTGAAACTGCAAGATTCATTTGCTTTTCCCTCTCAAATTTAACAATCAGCCTCCGAATTACCATCAACTGCGAAAATTTTGAGCCCTTCTCATGACACAACATCCTTCATAGAAATACGATATATTTTTAGAATTACTGAATTCAAATAGCCAACTTAAAATTGAAACATGTCAAGTGCCAAATAATTTTGCAGAAAGGATACTGCATTTAGATTTTCCTTTTTTTTCGTTTGCTTGGGGTTTTTTTAATGTTTTAAAGGAAAATTAATACTGCATCTCCAGTTACAAGTTCTTAATAAAAAGGAAATTGTGATAGAAGACAAACCCTTGTCATGATGTAGTTGTGCAAGCTGTTAACAAAATGCATAAGTTTCACTCTTAAGAGGAACATGCGATGTATTTGTTGTTTTATACTTTCTGTTTGTGGTCCAAATAGAGGAAGTGTTCCTTGTTCTAATGAAGTTCCTTCCTTAACCTGTGGGGTTTCTGCAGCAGAGACTAGTTCTAAAAAAAAAAAGAGTATTGTTTTTTTGGGGGAAAAGACTTAAGCACAATGTCATACCCATAAAATTTAAACAGTAGAAAACCAGATAATTACTTAACTGATGTTCAAATCATAGATGAACCCATCAACTTTCTAATTTATTATTCTAAGATATGAAGTCTGTATCCAGTTTACATGGGACAGGAAGAATATACACATTAACCTGGTGAGGAAACACCTTGAAATGACTTTCTGTAATCCCCAAACAGCTTATTGTTTCAACCTCAAATAGAGAATTTTTTTCATCTAGTTTTCTTAATTTGTCTGCAAGGTATTAGTCATAAAAACTTGGACTACACATAAAGGAAAACAGACCTTCTTTCAACAGCAAGGTCTGAAGAACAAAACAGCCAGTTTCTAACATAACTAACTAGACTTGAATCAAAGACACCAAGGGAATACAGGAAGAGTACTGTCCCTGAGGCTGCAAAGTGAAAAACATGCCATCTTAATATACGTAATTTGCAATGCTAATAGAGATTAGTATTTTATAGAATGAATCAAAATTCTAACTAGTTTATACTACTTACTACAGAAAGCAGAAGACTATTTATATCCTTAGAACACAAACCAAGTTTATTTATAGAGTATCTTTCATTGAAGAAGTATCTTACCATCAAATCGTAAAACATCTAGACTATACTTGGCCCACTTTATTTGCAGTAAGAGCAGAAAAACTTGATTGTAAATTTTTTGGCATTCTAAACTTATAACTATATCCACAGGCCACGGAACCTAAGAAGAAGAGAGGATAATCAAGACAGAAAATACAACTCATTTTAATACAACATTTCAAATCTGTTCTAGAATAAGAACTACAGCCATATCAACTCACTACCTTGTAACTCAGTGTCAGACCATCCAAGGTGTGGACAGGGAGTTTCTTCTTTGCTGTATCACTACTTTCAAATGATATAGACAACCTATGCAAGGAAACAAGCAATGTCATTGATGAGAATACATTTTAAATTACTAGTTATATTAGTTTTTATTTCTTACTGCTAAACACTATATGGTTTAATCTGGAGGATTTAGGTAGAATAGATGACAACAGCTCAAAACCTCATAAAACAGATTATTTTAATGAGTACACAAAAATTAGTATTGTGCTATGCAAGTTAAGTACATTAATATAGGTAGGTGTGAAAGAAACATAACAAAAGTATGTTTTGCACTTTACCTTGCACTGTCCTCTGGATAGCGTTGTCCAACCGCTTCTTGTAGTTGAACATTTAAGAAAGCAACATTCTGCCAAGTTTCCTTTTCTCTAATTTTGTCAAAAATAGACGTATAGAAGTCATACATGGTATCTCCAGCTTCAAGTAAGAAAAAGTTTCTCATTGCCTGCAAATATTCTACAAGCCTAAACAGGAACAAATATACGACAATTCCTCAGTCTCATCACACAAGTGAACCCAAACCACAACTGTCACAGAAACAAAATTCTTAAATACTCTTCACTATAAGAACTCAGTATTGGACACAAATGTAACAAAGTTCACAGAGAACCCTTTGTTTAAGCCTCAGAGAGCTTTCATGTACATTCAAATAAAACAAAACAACCAAGGCATTTTTCCCTGTGAGCTTGAACAGCCCAACTGATTTCCACGGGACTGCTCGCAGTATTCAGCCATCCTACAGGCCAGTTAATACTCAGAAACAGCATAGTTTGGAAATCCTGTCCCTCTGCCTAAAATGAACTTCCAATGACAACACTACCAAGAAGTACTGTTTGAAACAATTTTCCCACTGAACATCCACTGAAGACAAATGTTAGCTTTGAGGTTGGTTTAAACTAGACCAAGTTTTCACGCAAGACTCTTTCATGTTAGATCCCCCTTTTCTCCTTAATGATTTTATTATTGGTTGTCAAATTGGAGTAGAAACGCAACATAAAATTGCTTCTTTTAGTGATGGTATACCACTGGCAATAAGAAAAAAGATAAAGAAAAACAAATCTACTTTCTTACCTATAATCCTTCTTTAAAGTTTGCATCAGATTGCCACAACATTCCACGTATTGCTTGTCTATGTGTGGATAAAGGCAAGACCTCAAGGTCAGTTCAAAAGTCTGGCAGGTCACCGATTCTGAGGATCTATCCACAGAGACATCCCCACCAGTAAACTTCTCATGGAAGTCACTCTGTTCCAAATATAGTCTTCAAAATAAAACAAACTACTTAGGGAAGAAGGTTCATTATTCATACAATATAAAAAACAATGCCATATCTTCAAAGATTTTAATCAATACTGGATCCTTTGCTCTAAAATATATGGTGTAGGAGTACTAAAAGCTGATTCATAACTGCAGTACATATCAAGCCCATTCAGTTATTCATCATACTGTTTGGGCATCACCAGATATAAATATGCCCAGAAGGACAGCATTCTACAATCACAATCGCTTAAGGCACAATTCTGAACAACATCAAGTCTATACAGGTTAATAAACCAACCCATTTTCCTAAGAACTTTTAAAACTATTGTGCATATACACCAGTCAGACGTTGTTCCCAGGAAAGAAAAATAAAATTAAAGAACCAAAGTCAAAATTTGACCAACAACCACAGAACAGTAAACAAAACCAATACAAAACCCCAAACAAACAAAAAACCCCAAACCCACCCCACAGATGGAGAACTGGTTTGAGGCATCTTTATTATGGTGTCCCTATGTATTATCTGTAATATTATGTGATGGGAAGAGAGTATCTGTAGTCTACATTTGGTAAGTTTGTTCTTCACAGAAAGGATAAAGTTACTATAACATTTTGTAAAAAGCTATTTTCCAGCTGAACCCACTGTTAGAGGAAGTCCAGCTCATAGTAGCTATTGCCTTGATTAACTGGATGATCCAGACATTGAATTAATGTAGCAGTTTTGACAAACAGAATATTCCCAATGAACAAGGGAAATAATAAAGTCTTATCTACTATTAATTATGATCTCTTTACAACAACTTCCTCCTGTAACTGAAACAAGCACATATATATTAGCAATTGGTATTTAGGAAAAACAAAAATTCTTATTTGTAATCACAAAATAAGTAAGATTTTCAGGGTTTCTCTTTCATGATAATTTCCAAGACATTTATAACCTCTACAGGACTTCCATCATTACAAAGAATGAAGAATATACAATTAACATGAATTTTGAAAGGCTTTTACAATTAAATTCAAGTACAGCACAACGGAAGCTGCATTCTTCTAAAAATATACTTGGTGCAAATCAAGGACTTTGTGTACAAATTCCAAGTAAACTCATTTTAAAAAGTTCAGATTTTACAATGGTATTCACTATTAAACCACTTACTTGCTAGAAGTCTGTTACAATAAAGACTACACTAATTTTCTATGCTACCAATTGTGAGGAGCACATTATCCACTGATTTTAATTGTTTTTCTTTAACTAAGCACAAGGGGAATGTCTGTATAGCTTCTGTCACTGATGGTTGGTGCTCCTCTTTATTCTGCGCTTGCTTGCTTGCCTGCAGCAGCAGCAATGAAAATGCGGTCTACTAAATGCCACCAGGCAGAACACTGCTCTCAAATACACAGCAGGAAGATCATTCACTTACCTGGCAAAATTAATAGCCAGCAGCGGGTCATGGACATCATCCAGTTCCAAGTGTCTTTCAGCTATAGACTGCATCTTTATTAGGCTCTGCTTTGTGGCCTGCTGTTCTGTAATAATATCAGGAACAGAGTCTTCCCCATGCCGCAGGCGAGACTGCACCGATACCAAGAACAGCGTGTATAAACTCTTCCGTTCAGCATCTGGATTGGGCAACACAGTCCACAGTAAGATTTTCATCTGAACTAAAAGAAGAACTCCACAGTAAAACATTCACTAGCTAACTTTTAAACTAGTAAACTTATGCTACTATTCAGAAAAAAAACAGCCCCCACATGCATATTTAAAATGATAGGATTAGTCCAATGCTAAGGTCAGGCATAGGTTCAAATGGATGCAGAATGGGTGTCTGAAATATGAAATATTTCTGAGACCATTAAAGGACTTCCCACTTCAGGTACAAGGGCAGTTAATTTTCAGCACCTGAAACAACCCTTTCCTATTCACTAGAATAGATGATACTCTCACACCAAAGGGGGATATAAACTGAGTGAGCCTCTAAAATAATTTAGCTATCTCTACTTTTAGGCACCAAGGAGCAGCAAAATGAAAAAAATTATTTTTGTTTCCTTTAAAAAAAAAAAAAAAAAGCCAAAACCCCCCTTGATTTTGGTTACAATGTTGTATTATGCTTTACAGTCACTCTGGACAAATACCCTAGATATCCAAACATCTTTCATATACATACAAGCTTTTTAAAAAAAACAATAAAGTTCCACATGCTATCTCAGAATTACTCAACCCCTTAGTAATGGAAAACATTTATTAAAAAAACCAGCCTTACTGTTAAAACATACAGGCTCATAATAAAAAAAATTGTTTTCCAAGCACGTGAAAAGAAATTTTAAAATAATTTAAAGCAGTAAAAAGGAAATGGGACTTCCAGCTTTATTTACTTTGCTCTTTTCAATTGCTTGCATTGGAAGAATGTTTTCCATGAGAGCTGAAGTTACCAACTTTGATACTGACACTCAACACAGAGTGTTCTATTATTCTAAAGCCAGGGGAATCCTCTTATCAAAAATACACCCATACTGTTTGATACCACTAAAGCATGATAGTGTACAAACTGACATCTCACCTCTTGATGCAACCTGCTGTGGAGAGCCATCTTTGCACTGAAGATTCTTCAACAGCTGCATGGATTTTCCAGCCATGATAATTTGCTTTAGCACAGGTTTCAGAAAAGAGACCATAGTGTGCTGTCTGCTTGAAGGGGCCTGATCACTGCCAGAACTGGCACTGGCATTATCACTCATCTTCTCTTCATTCTCTGTTTTTTCTGACACACTATATAATGTGTAGGTAGCATACCAAAAATCTCTGTGATTAACTGGAACATTTTTGTTTCTGCAAAGAAATAAAAAGCTGTTTAGTATTTCCCTTTTCAAAATATGAAACTTTATTACTGTGAGATACATATCATCTTTGTTCTGTGCTTTGATTTTCTCTTAAAACCGTCATGAAACACTTTTAAAACTATATAAAATTAGCTCATTAATATCGCAAACTATCTAGACACGCTGAAATGGATGATAGCTTTGGCAGGATAAACAATCAGCTCACAGGAGATAAAACAATTGCACAATCAAATAAAACCCACAACAAGGCAAATAGAGTAATTATAAATAAATTTGTCCAGGAAGTTAACTATTCACAGTGGCGTGCATTCTTAATGTCCAAATGATGAGTGATTGACTTGCAGATTTATTTAAAACCCAAAACTGAAGCAAATAATACTGAAAAAGCTGAAAAATTCTAGAGTAGGTGAAACCAAATTTGTAACGCACTTTGGTTTTTTTGTGTTGTTTACATCAGATACTCAATTTGGTCTTCGAAGTCAGATGAAAAACCACCTAAATTAGATAAATGAAGCATAAATACACATAATCAGCCTTGTTTGTAGCACTGAAAACACAACTACAGAATGACAAAAAGAGAACATAATAGGGATGTTAAAGGTATCACCTACTACTGACTTATTACAATAGTACTAGTGCTGTTGACTTACTCATCCTCACCTTGACATGTGTTAACACACAGAGGTTCAATTAAGTTTGGCAGATAGGGGAAAATGGATTTGTAATTACAAACCAGAACTCTAATTTCTATATTCCCTTTCTACTCCAGGCTGTGAAAAAAACGGACCAGCCAAATGTAGCATGTATACAGAATAAAAATTAACAACTCAAATAATCTTTAGGATATGTGCATGTAACTCAAGACACCATATTAACTTTTCCACAAGTTGGAAGCAAGGAGTATTTTAATTCTAAATAGCATTTTACTGATAACAACCGCAGATTAGCAGAAGAATAAAAAAGTAGATTTTGTAATTTTTGCACATCTTGAGCTTGAAAAATAGTTAATTGCCTTTAAAAAAGTCAGCACACTCAGAGTCAGCCTGCTCACTATTTACTACAGATGGAAAAGAACAAAATAATTGATTTATTTACTAGAACAATACTTGGTAGAGCTCCTTATCTACTGTAATTTCCCTAATGAGAACTTTGATACAAGTTATGAAAGTATGATTAAGGAATTAATTCTTAAGCAAAATAGCAAATATGAAAACCTACTTTTATTGTCACCTTTTACCCTAGGTTTTACAACAGGTTTACTTGTAGAGCATTATGTGTGTTTAGTATCAGCATTCTTACCTCTGAATAATAAATTCCTTTGCAGGATCAAATAAATTACCATGGACTATCCATTCATCCACTGTCTGTAAGTATGGCCTCACAGTTTCAACCCAGAGAGAGAACAAAAGGGATACCTGAATTCAAAGGAAAAAGAAATGGCTGAATGTTTTCATTCTAAGCTTGAAAGCAGTATGGTGAAGCCTGACCTCTTAACTGTGCAATTACAGTTTATAAGATATACAGAACTACACATAAGGATATGAAAGATAAAACTAAAAATAACCGCTTTTGTAGTTTTACTGGAAGCTTGTATTGTTCATGCTTCCCCTTGTTACTTTTTTTACCACAATTACACCCAAGTAGCATTTTTTCACTCTAACATCTCTTACATAGTAAGGAATAGTCAGAAAACACTCTGTGGTTTCGTAACACAGAAAACAATGACATAATGACATGGACTGTATTTTCAGTACTATAATCAGCAGGTTAATGCAAAAATCCAAACCCCTGCATTTCAGCATTAACTGAATGATGCAGCTGTAGAAATAGGAGGGAAAGCTGTTCCAAAGTTCCCTCTTTCAAAACAGCTCCCTGGCCTTTGATTCCACACAGTTCCTCCCCTCGGTCCAAAAAAACACTGCTGCTGATCTTCTCATAAATCCCAATTTCATCCAGGGTAAGTGAAGTCATGTCAGAAAACAATAATGCATTAGTTACTCAATCTAGTGTGTTGTTCTATTAAGGAAGGAATTATTTTCCCTACCGCTTGCTCAGATGCCTCTCCAACACTGTCATATTCAAGAATAGCTTTGTAGAGAGTATTAAGCAGATGAGACGCTCGTACAACATTTCTAGTGTCAGGTGGCACTTCTGCTACTCCTGTGCTGAAAACCTTGTGAAGTACCTTCAGCTGTGCCAGTCTAGGAGACAGCTTATCTATTACTATTGAAAGGGTGACTGTTTTATCTGAGGAAAAAAAATGACAATAATACCAAGATGTGTAAAAATAACATCCAACAGAAAAGCAAATTTTGTCAGCGTTATTAATTTGTCTGTCCCCCTCTTGCAAAAGTTCCCTTGCACCGTACCTTTGTTGATTATGCATTTTTCAATTTCAGTAAGTTCTTCTTTAAAGCTAATAAAATATTTATACAAAGCCCACATAAAAGCTTGGTAGGTTCTGAATGGCGCTTCAGTAGTCTTCTTTGGAGTGGAAACTGTTCCATGGATTGTGCTTTCTGGGCTGTGTCCCATCACTTCATCAATAAACTTCTGTAGTCTAAACACAACTTGACCATATGCTGCTATCTGCTCCAATACAGATCTCAGGCAGTTCTATTAAAAAACCATACTGTTTAGAATCATCTAATAAAAACTGTATTTTAAAAAGCCAAAAAATTGAATTATGATACTATTTTTAAAGTAAAGACTATAAAATTCTGCAATTGTTATCACTTTATCATATTCTGAGTTACAGGAACAGCCCACTCAATTTTATTAAGCCAGATGCCCTTAATTTAGACAAAACACAATTGTAGAAATGTGATTTTTCCACAAGCAGTTTCATTTCCTACTCCCCCAATTTACATCATTCTAATGACTGATATATTCAGCTGAGATTCAGAAATAACTTACATGAGTTAAATGAGTTACAATAATATCATTCCGCACAGACACTTTTCCATCATTCAGCTGAAATATAAAAAGCTTTTTCACTCCTGAAAGTAGCCTTGAAAAGAAACAAAAAGAGTAGTAATTTTCCCCCTTAATGCAATTATAATTTTATAATTAATAAAAGGAGTAGCTCTCCCTTGCCTAAAAGTTTATTTTCTTTGAGTAATAGGGGATCACAGATCAAGTACAATGCTATTGGTACTGTAAGTTGTTGACAGAACAAGAACAAGGAAACACTGACATCAAGTAATAATTTCCTAAGATTTCTTTCCAGTTGAGGTAATTCCTAGCTATAGGATGACTCAACCTACTTTCTAACATTGGACACTGTATTAAAAATCCATACAGGCAGGATAAGAACAAATCAGTTCTTTTTAGACTTAAAGAATTGATGCAACCTAGAAGCAGCAAGCTACTTTCTTCTTTGTGAATCACAGAATGGAAGGGACCTCAAAGATCACCTAGTTCCAACTTTCCTGCCATGGACAGGGACACCTCTCACTAGACCAAGTTGCTCAGAGCTCCATCCAGCCTGGCCTTAAACACTTCCAGGGCCAGGGCATCCACAACTTCTCTGGGCAACCTGTTCCAGTGCCTCAAATGCAAACGGTTACAACACATATGCAGCATCTCTATCGTCAGAAACACTACAAATTAAAAGCTCAGTAATAATGCTTTCCTCAGACTTCAAAGATAGATCTCTCGTTTCCTTGAGAGAAATACTAAAATTTAAATGTAAGCTTTGTGATGTTGCTCTTACCAAAGAGTTTCACGTATAACCTGAGTTTCTGTGACTAGTGTTCTCTCTTCTGGCACATACAAAGGATCACTGGAGTACAAGTGGTGATCCCTTTGAAAAAAAGGAAATGAAAACAATTTAATGGCTGAAATATGAGTTGAAAATAAGAATGAACCAATAATCTCAATGCTCAGTTTCGTTCTACTCATATCTGAGCAGATTCAATGCTCATGTGGACATTTTAAATATAAAAACAGTTTGTTTCCATATTATTAAGCAAGATACTATGGAAAACATTCAAATATCATCTACTCTTGCCTAGCATGACAAGCAATTAAGTAGCAAATACCTAAAGTAGTGGATTTGCACTGGGTTTTTTTTTCATTCGGTTGACAGATCATGACAATATACTGCTTTATGTTTCTTCCCACACACAAAATCTGTGTTTAAGACTAACTTTGAAAAGGAGATGCCAGAAACAAACAAACACAAACTTTAAAGAACTCCTCAGTTTCAGGACCTCTTAAAACTCACCTGTATTAGTTCCTCAGAGACCTCTGTAAGGGTCAAGCCAAACAAAATTCAACAATAGGATTTCCTTCTTTGAAAAATGAAACCCCTCTCTCTGACATGAAAAACTTAATAAAAATTAAAAAGGATAAGACTCTATTAATAAAGAGCTCAGTTGTTCAATAAACACCTCATTTGCTCATCTTATCAATTTGTACCCCTTTAATTCTGTTTTAAAGTGAATTATAATAGCCATACTATCGTTATGCTTCCAATAGTAAAGACGCTTAATAAAGTCAATATTTATCACTGTATGCCCACACGGAATATGTAAGTGATATTATTTTTCTTACCAGACTGCAGCCAGGTTGGAATGCAAGTGCAAACTATGTGAAAAGCGAGGAGCTCTTCCTGTCCAGTACTGAGGAACTACGTGCTGCTCCAGCCAGGTGCGGGCATCAGGTTCAGCGACTGTGAAAACATGGGACAGTCAGCAAGGTATTTTTATTTATGCAGGAAATGCTTATAAAACACAGGAAGACATTAATAATAAGTCTATCTGCTCAGCTGCAAAGTCACAGATATTTTCAAATTAATTACCATTTACAACTATTTACACTTCATTGCACTCATATATATACCATCATGCACAAATGAATTTACATAGAAACGCCACATCTCCTAAAGTTGCAAAAGTCCTGAAAAATAAGCTCTACCCTGTGCTGGTGTGGCCTCACCTCAGGTACTGCATGCAGTTTTGGGCACCACAATATAAGAAAGACATAAAGCTATTAAAGAGTGTCCAAAGGAGCACTAAGAAGATGGTGAAGGGTCTGGAGGGGAAGCCATATGAGGAGCAGCTGAGGTCACTTGGTCTGTTCAGCCTGGAGGAGACTGAGGGGAGACCTCACTGCAGTTACAACTTCCTTGTGAGAGGAAGAGGAGGAGCAGACACTGATCTCTTCTCTGTGGTGACCAGTGACAGGACCTGAGAGAATGTCCTGAAGTTGTGTCAGGGGAGGTTTAGGTTGGATATTAGGAAAAGAGATTCTTCACTCAGAGAGTGGTTGGGCACAGGAACAGACTCCCCAGGGAAGTGGTCACAGGACCAAGCCTGCCAGAGTTCAAGAATCATTCGGACAACGCTTTCAGGCACATGGTGTGAATCTTGGGGATGGTTCTATGAAAGGCCAGCAGTTGGACTTGGATGATCTTTGTGAGTCCATTCCAGGTCAGAATATGCTGTAATTCTATAAGCTTAGAGATTAATAAGGTTTCCATTTTTTTCTCAGAAAATGTGCTTCTATCTCAGGCAATTCTCGAATGCTATATGCAAAAACAAGCTGTTTTAAAAAATAAACTGCCACATATCATCAACTTCATTGCTACGTTCCTTTTTACCAGGCATTTAGTATGTTACCTAAAATGTTATTTTCTTAAATGTGATTGTTAGAACTTTACCTCATCCCAGTTAGATGGCTACTGCTTATACATTATGCATTTGTCATATACACAGTAAACTATCCGACAATATTCTATGAAAAAAATATACAGCTATATTTAATATTCCCTGAAGCTGTGCAAGAGTAAGTTACTAGTGTTTTAATTACATAAAACTACTTCTTTCAGAAGCATTTCAAACCCAGAACTGATTCAACTACTTCTGCTGTCAACCAAATTTTGTTTCAGCATTTTCATAATTAATAATAAAAACTTGTATTATATCCTTAAAACTGCATGCTACATTTATTGTATAAGTTTGCATTTCTATATTGGAACATCCATATATATTTCCACAGAAATGAAAAGAAATCTTCTCTATTAGCAATGACAGATATCAAACCTTCCATACTGTTTCTTTAATGTAAAAAAACTCCATCACTAGTGAACACTAAGGTGCACCTCACACTACAATTATAAATCTAAACCACAATACTCACTGAAGAACAATAAATAAAGCTGCATTAGCTTGCTAAATTTGAGTATGTATAACTATATCAGAAGAATTACAGCTTATTCTAACCTTTCCAGGAAACATTAGGTATTGTTTTCTTATTTGGATCTTGGTCTTCTAAAGGTGTCCTGTCTACTTGAATACCCGAGTCCTCCCTGCTCAAGGGCTGAGTGTCTTCTTCCTCTTCACTTTCTCCAGACCAGTCCTATTAAGTGCAACAAACACCAGTACAGTTCAGTACAACATAGCAGACAGATCTATATTCAGCTCCTATTCAAGTCAAACATAAACTATTCTCTTCGTTCTTCAACTATAAACTAAATTCAGGACACTAAGACTAACGTAACTATCTAACAGAGACTGATTTAGGTTAGTTATAACATTAATAAAAAAGCAAATGAGAGATCTGGAAAACATCACAGAACTGCAGCCAGGTACTGATTAGGTGGAAGTAGGGGTCCACAGAAGAAGTTGCAGAATTAAGTCAAAACATTGTGAAAAACAAAAGCATTTGTATTAGTTATTCTCCTTGGGTCTGTGTGTACTTCATGGTATTACGCAGTATATTGGGGAATCCTGCAAGAATCAACATGCATGGCATACAAACTATGACAACTCAATCAGGTCTCTAAGATACTTCAAACTAGTTTATACAGTTTGGGTTTTTTACCCTAAGAAATTACTTACTGGTGTGTCTACACCTGGACCAAAGTAAATTTCTTCTCCTTCCATCAGATACTTTCCCCAATCAAACTCTTCTTCCTTTTCTAAGAGAAGTATAAATATAAAAATAGTAAGTATCACATAACTCTTTCTTTTCCTCTAAAAACACTTCCAAAGTTAAAATTACCTTGATACTCTAAACCTAAAACAAAAGGCATTCCCTTCCACTTAAGGTGACACCACTGTTCCTTTTACAAGTTATCCACTTACAACATGACATGTAAATCGTGATGTATCCACCATGTATATCCCTTATTAATTCTCAATTTTATCACTTACATATTCAAAATATGCAACACAGTGTGCCATCGGCATATTTATCTGTATTATGTTAACTACCCTACACTTCAGCCCTGGAAAAACATGCAAGAATGCAACACATCACTTATTATGACTAGTCCCATTCAGCTCAATGGAAACATTCTATATGTATAATTTACGTACGTACATGGATCCTGGACTGTAAACAACATAAACTAAGGACTGTCTTACTCTCCAAAAAAGACACCACATACCCATGATGTGATGTGCAATACTTCAAAAGTAACAATCACACTTACAACATATTACATCTTAAACATGAAGCTTACTCAACTGTAATTAGTGTTGTTTGAGATAACCTCTTCATATTCACATTCCTGGAAGGGGCTGAAAGTGCATTCAAAACACCGCCGAGGGAATGTGCAGAGATCATTCAAAAAGGAATCTTAAGATGCAAGATTTTCTTTAGGTTAGTCTGAAATATTCTTCTTTCAGTCTATGATACAACACTGTAAACAAATGGGGGATGGTATCCACTCAAACTTAAGCGCAAGCCTCATTTTCAGGCACCAAGTGAAAAAGCCCTACTTTAGAAAGCACACAGCTGGGATCTCCCTCTGGAAACCTTCAAGTGTATCTCCCTTTCCTTGATTACAAAGGCAACATATGAATTTACATCACCAAAGCTGTTTCAACAGATCTACTATTGAGGTGCAAGACAGAGATTCGGAATAGAAACCACTGTCTGTCTTTGTAAGCACTGCTGAACAGGTGGAGAACGTTTGTAAGTGAGCGGTACAAGTCAAAGAGAGTTCCCAAGGTACTTTGATGGCTGGAAAACTTAACTAGGTGATGTAACATAAACCGGGGTAGGATTTGCAAGCTCTTTCAAATGCATAAATTATAAAGAAGACAATCAATAAAGCAATGTGAAGTGAAGGAGATAATAAAATGGAGAGGAAAATGTCCTTCTTATCAGATTGCGTTAACAGATTGTATCTTTCATTAGCCATATAAACATCTTATAAACTTACCCACTTCTTTGACTCTTGGTTTTTCCACATAGGTGGTGTTGGACGGAGAATCAGACAAACACAGGAGAAGAGACAATATAGCATAGTGTGTATCTGTCTTTAAGACACAGTAAAAAAAAAAAAAAAAAAAGGCAAGTCTGTAAGTAGTCTAAAAGATTTTAGGAACTAAATCAAATTCATTATTGCACTGCCACACTGGAAAATATCTGTGAGACAACTTTTGCCATATTCATCCACTCCATATCCGAAACTAATACAAAGTGTATTGATGATTAAACATATACACAGTCTCAGTAAGGAAGCTACCAGAGAGGAGCACTCCAACTGGAAACACTAAAACCAACACATCTAGACACATTACATACGGTTAAAAAAACGCATTTGCTTTGAGAACTGCTCAATTCTTTGTTCTTCTAGAACACCTGGGAAGCTAGATTCACCCAGACTCTAGCTACAACATTTGTACCATGTTGACCCTAAAACATCTGCTTTGCAATGAGATCATGTCATTTTAACTCATGAAACTGCATGTTTTGAAACTGCCTTTTCCTTTCTGGAAATCCATGACCTGAACAACAACTGCAAAGCCCACCGCTAAGTCATCTGAAATTTCCAACACAACATTACAACTGAAGCCCTATTGTCAGTACTGGGATGGGAAGTATAGCAAGAGGGATGGGAAAAATAACATGGCAATTGCAACGTAAATACCTTTGTTTCTTCAACACCTGGGAGTGGCAAGTTCAGAAATTTTTCTGTCAGTCTTTTCCAGCTTGCAGCTTTTCCAAGGTCAGAATGAATTATCAATTTCTCATGTATCCTAATAACAAAAATAGTATCAAAAATGCTCTAAAAAAAACCAAACTAATGCATTATTAACACATAGGCATAAAACTCACCCTTCTATTATCCTCTCTACTTTATGACTGTTCACATCAAGAAAACGGTGAAATCTGTGTAAGAAATCTGCATTAGAATGTGTTTAAAAGGAACCGTAAGTAAGGAAGAAAATGAAACTGATTTACATACATGAAGACGACATTACTGTTTTAACAATGCACATCTAATTCAGCAACAGCATTAAGTGTCAACAAAAATTAATCTCAGTGTCTCTCAGCTCAAGAAGGATTAACTACAATTGACCTGAAAAATGGAAAAATTGAATGCAAGTTACATTTAACCAGCACATTAAGCTGAACGGAAAATTACTACTGCATCAGCAAACTAAGCAATTAAAGTATGCTGTCTGCTAAGTCAAGTGGGGCAAGGAGATCAAGAACTGTGTTGTCAAAGGCATTGGTGTCAAAGGCACCAAAATTATCTGGGACTTGCATCACAGGCACAGACAAAACAAACAGGCATATGGGAAGGCCTCTAAACCAAAAAGAAGCTCCTTTTTATAGCATAAAAGAGAGCTTAATTAAATATAAGAACAGATATAACAGCAAAGGTATATGTACAGGGACAAAACAAGAACTCACGAAAGATAAGATGGACTTTGCAGAATAAATTAAGCTATGAATAGGCTCTCCAGATACAGACAGTAAAAAAATCCAGGAAGTAAGTTGTGACAGTAGTGAGCACAAGATCAAGAGACTCTACATTTGGGCCATCAGTGTAGTTTTTGCAGCAACAACTGTATAGACACAGGGGTAAAACTCTTGTGACCACAGACAGAAATGAAAACTACTGTATTGGAATCACGAGCAGAAGTTATACTAAAAAGACTGAAACTGGAAAGACAATATAAAGACACCTCAATGTCAAAGTGATGAACTAGAAAATGAAACTGGAGGGCAGATAGCAAGGATTTTTAATAAGTATTACTGGAAGATGAAGACAGGCCCATGTTAAAGAAAAAAACACTTTGTTAATTACAGATCCATTAGTCTGATTTCAGTTGTGTGTAAGGATTTGGAATAACATCACAATAAAACGTAACACTCATCAGGTAGCTGGCATTTAGGTTAAGAAAATAGAGCTTATCTCATTTATTCCAGCATATTAGCTTACACAGGAAATCCTTAGTTCAAATAAAAATGGTGGTAAGTACAAGAACTGGAAGATTTAGAATCTCATGCTGCAAAACCAAGAAAAAAACCAAACCAGGAATCCGCACTGCAAAGAAAAATTACGCCGCAGCAAAGTTATTAGTGAAAAATCTTTAGTCTATTACATAAATTTTTAATTAATGACCCTAACACACATGAAAAAATTATCAATTTCTTTAGGCAAGTTGGGAACATTGTGAATAGAGGAGGACTGGCATGCTACCTGGAAATAAACAGATGGATCTGAGAACTACAACACAGAAGCATCACCAAATTCAGCAAAACAAGACATAAGTTACACTAACTTGAAACTAAAGAGAGCCTCTGCTACAACCTAAGGTCTCACTGTATGGAAATACGGTATTAGACAATCTCAGGCTGATGTTCCCTGCACACAATTCTAGCACAAAAAGATCTTCCTCTTCCCAACCTTCCCTGTCAAAAGTTTGTGGTTGACTGTGCACCACGCTCTCTGTCTTCCTGACATGTTGTTTAAAACAAACAAACAAAAAAAACCACGGCAACAAAAACACCCAGCAATTTCCCAGTCTAAAAGAGCACACAGCTACACAAGCAACTGGGTGACCAAAACAGAGGGTGAGATTTGCATATTAAAATAGTTTTATTTGAGCCTATTAGTAGTTAGGATTCACAGGTGCAATGCAGTGATGCTATTGCTCCCCTCAAAATGGATTTCATCAGCATGAAAAATGTAAAGCAGCATTGATTTTATACAGATTAGGTACTTCCTGCATCAATTTATGCAAGCACAGAAGACTCCGAAGAGGCACCAGTTAGTGACAGTACGGCTAATTGGAAATAGATCATGTAAAAGTTTCACAGATTTCACAGAATATTCTGAGTTAGAAGGGACCCACAAGGATCATCAAGTCCAGCTGGCAGAAGACACTGAAACAGTAACTGTGATAACTGAAAACCGCGTGTAAAACTTGAGTAAGGACAATTTAGGCGGCAGTGTAATAGAAATAAAGGGATACAGATAATAAGTGTTACAGGATAATAACGACCAGTTTCTGACAAGCTCAAATAAACACCAAACACACTCTCTTCTGCAGACTGATAATAACCTTTCACACGAGCAATGCAGCATTCTCGGCCAGAAGTTTTATCTCGATTTGGAGGAATCTACTTGCTCCTTACATAGAGCCACAGCTTGCCTCCCGCCAACAAACAAAATTCTGGACGCCTAAACGAAGACGTCCAAAGGCACCTTTTTACAGGGCAGGAGAAAGCCCTTAAAAGACCAAGATATAAACGTGACGGGGTGTCAGCCCCGACCCCTTGGCGCACCCTGCCAGACACGGCCACGGCCCATCCCGCGGGCACAGGCACAGGGACCCCGCGGGCACAGGCACAGGGACCCCGCGGGCACAGGGACAGGGACCCCGCGGGCACAGGGACCCCGCGGGCACAGGGACCCCGCCGCGTTCCCGCTCACCTGAAGTTGGACCAGGCGAAGCCGAGCGCCGCCTGAAAGCGCTCCCCGCCCAGCTGCTCCTCGGGCAGGCCGGTCACGCAGCGCACCAGGGCGCGGACGGCGCGGTCCTGCTCCTGCTCGAAGCGGCCGCGGGGGCCGGGCGAGGCCGGCGGCGCCGCCATGGCCGCGATGGACGCAGCGGGATGGCCACGGGGAAACAGGGGACAGGGCAATGGGGGAAGGCGGGACGGAGGCGCGGCCCCTCCGGCAGGGCCCGGCACCACCTCCGCCGCCTTCTCGCGATGCTTCCTGCGCGGGGCATGCGCAGGGCGGGCAGCGCGCTGAGGGGGCACGGGGCGGGCGGTGGCGGGCAGCTCCAGGCTCGGAGGTGGCAGTGCCGTGAGGGGACAAGGGGCGGGCGGTGGCGGGCAGCGCCAGGCTCGGAGATGGCTGCGCCGTGAGGAGACAAGGGGCAGGCGGTGGCGGGCAGCGACAGGCTCGGAGATGGCTGCGCCGTGAGGGACTCTGCGGGACCCTCCCTGGCCTGGACAGGCCCCCTGAGGCAGCGCCGCGGCTGCAGCACCCGCTGTACAGGAATGCCCCTTGTTTTCCCAAACAGCCCCGTAAAGGCGTGATGTCTCGGGATCAGGAATTGGCAATCAGTGATTGATCGCAAAAGCACAGAAAAAATTAGGTTGGAAGAGACCTCTCAAATCATGGATTCCGAGCTGAGACCCAGCACCACGTCAACCAGGCCACGGCATTCAGTGCCACATCCAATCTTCCCTTAAACACCTCCACCACATCCTTGGACAGCCCATTCCACTGTT
The DNA here is from genome assembly GCA_013396735.1 of Grallaria varia. Lineage (NCBI taxonomy): Eukaryota > Metazoa > Chordata > Aves > Passeriformes > Formicariidae > Grallaria > Grallaria varia. The sequence goes on from VWZG01002655.1 coordinate 162,683, forward strand.
TAATCGCCCTAGGTGAAGAAATCCCTCTAGATATCCAACCTAAACCTTCCCTGGTGCATCTTAGGATTACAATGTTTAAGGGACAATTGCCCAAGCGAAAAAAGGGCTTGTGTGTTCCTCGCTGGCTGAGTCCATGCTCTTGCACAGCTGGATAAGCCACCCTTAGTGGATATTCAGCGCACAAGACCTGAGTGTGCAGTCTGGAGTGCAGTAGGAAACCAGTTTGTCCCAGTTCCCTGTCAAACCTTGCTGAGCAGCTTAAAACGCTTT
>VWZG01002655.1:163962-174911 GCA_013396735.1 Grallaria varia
ACCCCGCGGGCACAGGGACCCCGCGGGCACAGGGACCCCGCCGCGTTCCCGCTCACCTGAAGTTGGACCAGGCGAAGCCGAGCGCCGCCTGAAAGCGCTCCCCGCCCAGCTGCTCCTCGGGCAGGCCGGTCACGCAGCGCACCAGGGCGCGGACGGCGAGGTCCTGCTCCTGCTCGAAGCGGCCGCGGGGGCCGGGCGAGGCCGGCGGCGCCGCCATGGCCGCGATGGACGCAGCGGGATGGCCACGGGGAAACAGGGGACAGGGCAATGGGGGAAGGCGGGACGGAGGCGCGGCCCCTCCGGCAGGGCCCGGCACCACCTCCGCCGCTTTCTCGCGAGGCTTCCTGCGCGGGGCATGCGCAGGGCGGGCAGCGCGCTGAGGGGGCACGGGGCGGGCGGTGGCGGGCAGCTCCAGGCTCGGAGGTGGCAGTGCCGTGAGGGGACAAGGGGCGGGCGGTGGCGGGCAGCGCCAGGCTCGGAGATGGCTGCGCCGTGAGGAGACAAGGGGCAGGCGGTGGCGGGCAGCGACAGGCTCGGAGATGGCTGCGCCGTGAGGGACTCTGCGGGACCCTCCCTGGCCTGGACAGGCCCCCTGAGGCAGCGCCGCGGCTGCAGCACCCGCTGTACAGGAATGCCCCTTGTTTTCCCAAACAGCCCCGTAAAGGCGTGATGTCTCGGGATCAGGAATTGGCAATCAGTGATTGATCGCAAAAGCACAGAAAAAATTAGGTTGGAAGAGACCTCTCAAATCATGGATTCCGAGCTGAGACCCAGCACCACGTCAACCAGGCCACGGCATTCAGTGCCACATCCAATCTTCCCTTAAACACCTCCACCACATCCTTGGACAGCCCGTGCCACTGTTTAATCGCCCTAGGTGAAGAAATCTCTCTAGATGTCCAACCTAAACCTTCCCTGGTGCATCTTAGGATTACAATGTTTAAGGGACAATTGCCCAAGCGAAAAAAGGGCTTGTGTGTTCCTCGCTGGCTGAGTCCATGCTCTTGCACAGCTGGATAAGCCACCCTTAGTGGATATTCAGCGCACAAGACCTGAGTGTGCAGTCTGGAGTGCAGTAGGAAACCAGTTTGTCCCAGTTCCCTGTCAAACCTTGCTGAGCAGCTTAAAACGCTTTAGTTCCTCTGTGTGGTTTTATAGAGCTGCAAGGACAACAGCAGGGCTGTGAGATTATTTCTGGAAAGAAACACCAAATCGGTGAGAAATGGGTATTGCTGACCAATTCCTGTAACAATCCCTGTGTTGCTGCAGTTGTCCTGTCCTTCATTGTTGGGCTTTGTCCTGCTTGATCTCATCAACAATTCCTGGGCTGTAATCCACCCCGCCAAGTTTTTTTCATTCCTCTTCTACATTAAAAAATATATTGTCACAATGAAAGGAGTAACCAGGAGATCAGGAGGAATAGTAGGAAGAAGGCCTCAGAAATGCCCTTTTAAAGTTGAAATATATTTAATATATCAACTTAATGTGAAGAATTATGTAAAAATATAGTGCTTACTATAAAATAACATTGCCATTCTTATAAGTGATGGTGTATTAAGAAGCACTAGTACATTTTTACTCAGGCAGGCTACATCTTCTCTTAGGGTTGAGACACAGAACTGCAAGAAAGCAGTAGCCTCCGTGTACCTGCAGGCAAGATGCTCAGCGTGAATGTTAGCTCAGATGGGTTTTACTCCAGGACCTTTCTTATAAATCCTTAAATTAATAAACATTCAAAGGAAAACTCTCTAAAACTTTACTGCTGTTTGTAAATGTCCTCTTGATGTTGTCTGTGTTTCCTGCTTTTGGTTAGCAGCAGTCTTTTTTTTACTCTTTAGTGGATGTAGCTAAATTATGTTTTGAGCCATAATTTGTTGTCCTGGATGTTAACTGAAGGTCTGCACAGTCAGTAGATGCTCCAATGGTCTGTCCATCAGTAATTAATAATTGGAATACTGTGATTGCGTTCAAACAAAATGTTTATATACTAAGACTTCAAGTGTTCTTTATACAGTGTAACTGTGATTATCACCTGACTCCTATATATTCAAACATACCTGTGCTATCGCTTCGATCGCTGTTCAGAGGGGAAGTTCCAGGCTTTGCAGCACAAGAGCATGTGCGTATCACTTGAGTTCTTTGTGGTGAGAGGAGCCTGACAGCCACCTATTTCAGCACCCCTTCAGAAAAAAAATTTTAAAAGAGAGTGATTTTTGCAGTGAGAAGGATTTCAGAGCTTAACAGCTGCCTTATGACAAACTGAGCATCATGAAACATGGACTTAACGACAGGACTGTCTGAAAGGTTTCCTGCTTCCCGACTGCCTCCTACAAGTCCATTTCCCCTCACATCACACCCTCAAGCTGTGCTGCCTGTGGAGCAGCCCAGTGAAACAAATCAGGGAGTAGTCAGGTTAAAAATAGTCTTGTTTCTGTTTTGCCAGGAGTTTTAATCCTGATCAATTCACTTATCCATTCCTTTAGAGGTGTCAAGAAGTGAGGGAAGAACCACATTCCCAGGCACTGGAAACCTCCAGGCAGTGAAACTACACCCTCTGTGACTGGTGAATCAGAAATCTTGTGGCTGGTTTTCAAAACAGGATAAAAGGGCTGGGACAAATGTATAACATCTGTGCTGCCTCACTCATAAAAGGCTCTAATGCTACAAATCTTTTTTTCCTTCATCATAAGCCTCATTTCTATTTTTGTTTTACCAGTTTTCAGTAGCAAAGCTTGGTATCTGATTTCAGCTGGAGGAGGGAGCACTGGGCAGGGAGAAGGCATGAAGGCCCTCTCTAAAAGTAGATTTAAACTGATTTTTTAAGAGTTAATGCTAGCTCAATAGTTTATATTCCTTGATTTTCATGGGATAACTCTCTCTTCCCATCCAGCTGTCCTTTCAGGTCACACTGCTATGAACAAGATGTATTTCAGCCAGAATGTTCCTTGCTCATAGTATTAAGTCACATCTGTGAGATGTGTCCCCTTTTTGTAGCGTCATAGACCTGTGTCTAGTCACATGTTGGAGTAGGAATTGCAATGCAAATCTTTTGCTGAACTGTGTGTCCTTTAGAGAAACTGCTCTGAGCAGGCAGCCTCTCCCCTGCTTTTCAATCCCATTGAAGAGTCAATTTGTTAAGCAGGTTTCTAAGGCAGGAGAAGGAATGCATGGAGCGAAACACATCAGGCTGCAAGGGACCATTAGACAAGCCAGATATGAGAGGTTTGTGCTTCATGCATGAGACCAGGCATGTCTCCCATCACTTTCATCAGTCAACTCTTGTTACCAACAAAGCACTCGGTAAATTCCACAGAACAGGTGGATAGTATATTTAAAACACTATGTTTAAAGAAGTACTTAAGATTTTAAGGTGGTCTTTTGAAATTTTTCAGTGTATCTGTAGAAACAGTTATTTAATAATTAGCTGAAGGGGGTTACAGAACACTGTTATTTATTGTAAAAATGTTGTGGATTTACTTCCCTTTAACACCAACTTTAGGATATATGAGACCGATATGCTGTACTATCAGTAAAGAGTAAGACCTACTTGTATATGGTCATGCAAAAATCAGTTCAGGTGACTGAATACCAGAGCAGGCTATAAGCTTATAATTTACACCAAAACTTACACAAAATTGCTTCTGAAAAGCAACAGGAAGATGATGTACCTGATCTTTATCCTTAACAGGAAAGAGGTCATCTGATAACTTTCTACTACAGTAGTTTTTGAAGTGCACTATTGCTTCTTACTCTCAATTCCTCATCTGGTGGAGTTTCACAACACAATGTAAAGTAGAACAGATTTATAAAACTGCTGAGACTGCTGTTAAGTCTGCATTTTATAATGGTTCACACTTCATATTAGTTGGATGCATGTTTAAATAGATGTTTCAGTGCTTTAGTTACAAGTATCATTAATTGTAGATCCAACACATTTTTGTACAAGACCAATAAAGATTTGGTATGAGGTTCAGCTTAGGTTTATGTGACCCATCCCATGAGGGCAGTAGTGGTAGAGTGTAATGCCTCGTGCTGTTTGGTTTCATGGAAGACCCAGTCACAGGACATAGAAATCATGTTGTATCCCAATCATCACTATCTCACCATGAACAGCAAATTGTTAGAATATGGAAATATCTGCCAGAGTTCAAGAAGTATTTGGACAATGTTCTCAGGTACATGGTGTGATTCCTGTGCAGGGCCAGGAGTTTGACTTTGATGGTCCTTTTGGGTCCCTTCTAACTCAGGATATTCTATGATTCTATGATCTCTAGTGTTACTAAATAGTAACACTTTAAAATTAAGGCTGTAGCTTAGTGAAGCTGGATCTTTGATGAAATGATGATGCTTTACTCTGACTTTTGAATTGGATACAGTACATTTTCCTTCAATAATATGGTTGCAAAAGGTGAGTGGAATTGCCCTGGCACCAAGTTTTCTTACCTGTTTGTGAATGAGGCTGAGGAACCATTATTTTAATCTGCTGTGGGAAGTGAGCTTGACCTTCACTGTTCTAGCAAGTGTTCAGGTTTGTGGAGTTTGTCGCAGCCATTTATATTCTGATTCTTCTTTCTTAATTTTTATCACTCATTAAACTTCCTTAGACAGTTTTACCACATGCTGCTTTATTTTTTCTGAAAAAAAAGGAGGTGCTTTCTTCTTTTATTGTACCCTTTCCAACTAAAAATACATTTCTCTTCTAGAACTGTCTTGATTTTCCTTTTCATTTTAAGTGCACTGACTTAAGTTTCCACCCATGACAGATCATTCTGGAAGTGTGGTGTTACTCTGTTCTTACATGCAGAAATGTTACAACTTATGTAGGGCTATGGTTGCTTGGTTTTGTCAGCTGCACTGATACACAGTCACTTTATCAGCAGAGAAGCAAGTGTTTGCTAACAGCTTCTTCCCTCCTACAGGAAAAAAAACCCTTATCTCTGGGTCTTCAAGACTGCCAAAATATTCTCAGATTTAAACACAGATTTCTCTTGTTTATGAAGGAATCTGGCCATATAAGCTTTCTTTTTAAAACTCTTCAATCTATGAAATAGCAGAGCATCTGACTTCCAAAATCCCTTGATCAAAAGTTTCTTAAGGTGTGTACTGGGCTGGTGGATGAGAGGAGAGCAGTGGATAATGTCTGTCTGGACTTCAGTAAGATTTTTACAGCTGTCCCCCATAATATCTTCATAAAAAAGCTTTTGAAGTATGGGCTGGATGAGCAGATAGTGAAGTGGGTTGGAAACTGGCTGAATGGCTGGGCCCAGAGGTGGTGATCAGTGGCACAAAGCCTAGTTGGAGGCCAGTGACCTGAGGTGTACCCCAGGGGTCAGTCCTGGATACAGTCCTTGTTGACATCTCCATTCATGATCTGGATGATGGGAAACTGTACCCTCAGCAAGTTGCCGATATCAAAAAATTGGGAGGAGTGGCTGATACACCAGAAGGTCATGATGCCATCCAGAGGGACCTTGACAGGCTGGAGAAAAGGGGTGAGAGGAACCTCCTGTAATTCAGCAAGTGTGGAGGAGAGGAAGAAGAATGACAGCTGCTCAGAAGTTTCTCAGGAATTACCATGGGCATTCTAAGAACTGTTTTGATCCAGTGACATTTGGAAGGATGAGAGATAGTCCAGGTGGTGAAAGAGGTAGTCAGACCTCAGAGGAGCCTAAGCAAACTAAGCCATACAACCCTGAGAAGAGTGATTTGTGGGAAGGAGCTTGGTGATGAAAACTGTATCAATTAGTTTGATTTTCTGTATGTTCAAGAAAGCAGAACTCTGTGCATTCTCTTTGGTACAAAGAACTGTGCTGGAAACTAAGATCCTTCATGAATTTTCCTTTTAAAATCAAATAATGTGCATCAAATCCCACACTTACATATCACACAAACCTTTTGCCTGAGTGGGGATGAAATTGGTGCCTGCAGTTTAGTCCCACAACTCCTGCACATCACTATAGAAAAAGCAGTGTTTCCATTAGATCATGACCACAGTTTTACAGAAAAATTAGCATTTGCTTTATGTCTTACAATACAGCTGGCTTACACATTTTGCTGAATTTAGCAAACACATCCCTCTAGAGATTCTAAGCTCGCATAAACACCATAAATTATGAAGGTTTTCCTAACCCTTTTATCTAGGTGATCAGGGAACTAGGAATCTTCATCTATCCTACCCAGCAGCTAAGCCCCACTTAGCTGCTTGCTCACTTTCCCCTGGTGGAATGGAGGAGAGAACTGGAAGAGTAAAAATGAGAAAACTCATGGGTTGAGATGAAGACCGTTTAGTAGGTAAAGCAAAACCCGCACAAAATAGCAAAGCAAAACAAGGAATTCATTCACTGCTTCCCATCGTCAGGCAGGAGTTCAGCCATCTCCAGGAAAGTTGGGCTCTGTGGCATGTCACGGTGACTTGGGATGACAAACACTGTCACTCCAAACAACCCCTTTTTCTTCTTCTTCCCCCAGCTTTATATGCTGAGCATCTCTCCATATGGTGTGGGGTATCCCTATGGTCTGTTGGGGTCAGCTGTCCAGGCTGTGTCCCCTCCCAACTCTTTGCACCCTCACAGTCCTTGCTGGCAAGGTAGGGTGTGAGGCAGAAAAGGCCTCAGCTCTGAGTAAGTGCTACTCAGTGATAATGAAAACATCCTGAGTAATCAGCACCATTTCTAGCACAAATCCAAAATACAGCCCCAAACTAGCTGCTCTGAAGCAAACTAACTATGTCCCAGCTAAACGTGGCAAAATCCATCTGATCTATGACTGAGATATCACAAGTATATAAATTTGGGAAGAGTCAGGGGAGGAATTTTTATCTGGTTAGTTCTACAGTTTTCCATGAGAGTTATGAGACTAACCAGAATTTGCCCACCATGACTTCTCCCAGCATTCCCAAAAAAGACACAGTCAAGGAGAAAGGATTTGGGAATGGATAATATTGTTTTTTTAGCAGGTCATTCCCAAGTGATAAACCACAGGTAGCTCTGTAACTAGGGAAGATGTGACGTTTTCATCTGTACCCAGCCACCTCTACACTTGGAGGATTTCCCATTGCATAAAACAAGTCTCATTGCTGAAAGAAATATTGGGAGTCAAGATGGCCTCAACACAAGATCAGCTTAATCTGAAGAATGCAGTGGCCTTTTGCAAAATAGAAGAAAGCCAGGTCCTGAAAAGTCCTTCAGATCAAACCAGTAATGAAAATTGAATTGAACAATGTGAAATTAAGGAGAGAAACTGGCAAAATGTCTGGCAAAAAGAGAACTTTTAATATCCTTAAAATTACTATTAGCAGGTAGCCCAGTTTGAGCAAATTATACATAAAAAATCACTGTTGTTAACTTCCAGAATTTTTGTGACAGAAATCTGGAAGTGCTGTCTCAGTGCTGTTGGAAGCAGAGCAAGCACTGACTCAGGGAGAACTACTCAGTGAAAGAACTACAGGAGTTTATTTCTAGATGAGAAAAATAAAAAGCAAACATTCAGTATTGAAAACCTATGTTAGAAACAGTAAAGGTGAAGGTTCTTGTTATAGCTTGCTACAGCATGTATTCCTTGAGGTCCTTGGGGATGACATATAGTTCCTAGGTAGCAATTTTAATGCAACATTATAATGGTATTAAAATCTTGGTCATGTTTGGACTGGTTCTAAGTCTAATCAAAATGGTGAATGATTAAGTCAGATTTTGCTGGGTGAATATGCTGTTAGTTCACGGAGCTCTACTTACAGATATATAAAATGACTTGAAACTCTCCGGAGTGTGCTGCAAAAATACATTTCTGGAGAATCTAACAATTACTGGAAAATGTACATGCCCTATTGGTTGCTGAACAGTCGCAACAGTGGCATGTCATTTGGAAGCTCACTGAAATGGAGAGGGACAATAAACATCTCTTCAGTAGCCCACCAGTTAAAGACAGAAACACTCAATGTTTCAGCATAAAAGACAGAAACACCCAATGTTTCAGCATCTGAAGAGTTGCTTCAGTTTCAAAACAGCAGCTGTGAAAAGCAAAATATGTAAAAAACATTAGAGAACTACTGATAAAGCTGGGAAAATAACTGCAATAGCAAAACAGCTTAACAGGAAGCAGCAGAATAAAGAAGACTGAAGCAAGCTTCGTGAATGCAAAACATGTGAAAAGACAAGCAGTTCCCCAAAAATATCCTGAGCTCTGTACAGAGCAGCTAAGCAGGCCACCAGGAACAGATGGAAGGTACATAGTCTGTTTGCCACTTGCTATTGGTCTGACGCGGAAGAGTGCTGCAGGTGCAGGGACAGACACACAAGTTGGTTTCATACATGTCCTACTAGCTTGGGTACCAGACAGTGTGACTACATTGACTTGTGAATCAAAGTCCAGAGGCAATGTAGATACTTCCCCATGACTCTGAACCCAAGTGAATAACCTGAACCTGCCAGGTTCAGATAGATTTCTACACCTAGCTCATGCAGATGTGTCTAGACCACACTCCAGTTGCACTAAGGAGCCCAGCACTATAAGGAGCCCAGAAATACATACTTCTTAATAGAGTGCATCTTAATTGAGATGATATGCATAATTCCATAATGCCCTTACACTTACAGACTGTCTTCGTATGGAGTTAGTGAGCTCTGTGTGTCAGTTGAAGTGCTAGTAGGACTTCCTAGGTTGGACACAAGCCATGCTCAAAGAGCTTGGCACCTGCCACTGCTCACTTTTCCAGACTTGGAAGTATGCCACACCTCACCCTAACGGGAGTATTATTTCTGCACTGCTAGCCATGAAGAGGGTGACTATAACGAGGAGCTATTTCTTTGGATTATCTTCATTATATGCCCTGATCCATTAAAAATATTACTCAGTACAAAAGAAATTTCTTCTTCAAGTAAAAAAATCAAAATATGTTGCCATATGCATTCCAAAACACCTGAAAGCATAGAGAAGTATTACAGGAAGAATAAAACGTAAATCATTTCACTTATCTGTATAGGCAATGAGCAATGAATATCTAAGCAACAAAACACCTTCATAAATTAAGAACATCTCTCTCAGAAATATATGCTTTCAGTGCAGAATTTGTACTTTTTTTGGTGAGGGGACATGGAAAACCACTAGCTTGTCTATTAAAAAAATTGACTTATTCCAAAGAAAATGCTCCTAGAAAATCCTAAGAGAAGGCGCTTCTTACTACATCAAGAATTCTAACTAGGACAAGCCCACATCAGCATCAAGCACAGCAAGACAATTGAAAGACAGATTTAGGACACCATCAATATGACTTCCATAACAAGTGAGAATACGGATGCCATCTGGAAATCACAGAAAGCGAGTTGGATATGGATGAGCTTCTGTCAAAGTTAATGTCTATTTTTTTTCCTCCTACTTTTTTTTGCAAAATTTTCCTAGCTGTGGTTATTTTTATATAATAAGAATTCTCTTGCTCACATACTGTCTTTCCATGCTTATGGGTGGAGAACTTCTGAGAGTTAAGGGCTTTGGGGAAAGTGAATGTTTAGTTCTGCAAGGTTTCAGAGAAAGGTTTTAAGTTGGCTGATGTTGTCATCATTTGCGGTGATGTATCCTAAGAATTTTGAAACACCTTTTTCACTGCCAGGAACAGCAGAAAAGCTGTAAAAGGGTTGTAGGTTCCAGACTATATTGCAGGTTGTTCGTATAATCAGGTATACATTAGTAACTTTTACTCCTATAGATCCTGCAAGGCCTGCAAGTACTTAATTTGTCTGCAGACAAGTCATTCCTGCCCTGCCTGGTTGCATATGCATGAATTTCCTTCTGAGGCTGGCATACCTGGATAATTTCATTGGATTTAGTTCTGCATTATAACACTGGGATAAGACTCTAATGCTTTTAAGGAAGAGCACCTCATTTTTTCACTTCCAAATTGAAACCCCCTTCAAACTTGTCATCTTTCTGTCAGCAAAAAGAGGAACCTACAAGCTGCAGTCAGAGCAATCCCCAACTTAGCATGATAACTGGTTGCCTAAAGTTAGCTCCAAGCTATATTTCTTGTTCACATTGAAATGGTTGTAAAATAAGTAGCTGTTGCGGCCTGCAATACAGAAACTTTATGTGCCCAGATTTCATAATTCAGGTCCTAATTAACCTCCTTGTCAAAAGGGACATCTGCACAAGGTAATTGACCTGTATATTGGTAAGCCGATACTAACAGAGGGCAGGCCAGGTGGCCAGCCTGGACTCTCCAAAGTGTGGAGATGGGGATCTCAAGCTAATGCTATCTGAGATGGGGATTCACAAACTGAGGAATCATAAATTAGTAGTGCGTTTAGAACTGAAGTGTCATGACCCTGGGATACAGGATATCTCCAGAAGTGTATTTATGTTCAGCTGAATCGTCAGTGTGCTAAAAAAATTCATTGGAAAAGCTTTGCTGTAAACAGCAGGCTGTAGCTTGGGGGATAGCGCCAGGGCATACAGCTTGTCAAGGGAATCAGCTCCTGACTCCAAGCAGCTGCAGACATGTCCTGGTGGCTCTTAGCTGAACAAAACAAGGAGAGGACTTTGGGAATTACCCCAAACACAAAGAGCCAATACAGTTTGTGGTTGCTCTGTTTCTTTTTGTTTGTTTTCTGTATCTACTTGCTAGTTTTTTAATTTATATTACTTTTCATCTGGTCATGTGGCAACTGTCACCTGGCATGGTAAATACTTTCAGCAGGAACTGGAATTACCTCAGGTGGCCTGACTTCAGAGAAGAGCAATATAACAAATATTCACTATTAACGCCTAGGTATTAAGCCACACATGCTTAAATTAGACTCTGTCCTGCTACCCTCTGGAAGGAAATTGTGCAAGGAGAAGCTGTGAAATAAGCGTTGCCTTCTAAGCAAGTCAGACTAGGACAGAAGCCAGTCTAATAGTGGCTAGATCAAACATGAAATGTCAACAAAACACAAAGAGGACAACAAGCAACTCCCCCCCCC
>VWZG01002655.1:174929-191229 GCA_013396735.1 Grallaria varia
CAAAAAAAAAAAAGAACCAAAACAAAGCAAAAAGGGAAAAAGAGGTGTAACAAAGAGCAAGAAAATCAAGAAAACCAGGCTGCAATGCAATGAAGTTGTTGACCAAGAAGCAGGTGGTAATAAATTGGGGCAGCTTCCAAGAATCATAGAGCTAAGGTAAGGAAGCTCACAGCTGAGAAATACGATGATTTGATACCTGCAGTTCTTATGAAAAAGCTCAGGTTGATCATTTAAACAAATGCAGAAATTGAATTCTTGTGTACAAAGTACAGTGAAATTAATGCTACAACAGATAGCAGAGCTGGGCTGGTGGGGAGAGGGTAGAAAGCACACAGAGATTGAGGAGTGATTTGCTTTTCTGAAGGTGGGTCTCCAGGACAGACCAGCAGTAGCTCAGCCCACGTTGCACAGGTTGAGACATGCGTCTCTCGTATTGAATCTGCTCTCCGTGTGGGCAGGAGTCAGAGAGAGCCTGCCTGTGGGCAGGAAGAGGATCTTGCATCCTCCAGAGTAAGGGTGTGAACCCAGTGGGACACTTACAGTTAAAAATACTGGAAACTTCCTCACATGAACAGGAAATATGCTCTCTCTTTGTCAGAGCAAAAACAGATTCTTAAGAGAAGGCTGCCAGAAAGCAATTACTCAGGTTAAGGGTACAAGCTACATCTGGGATAGGGATATTGCTCAGTGTATTTAGCAAATTAAGTTCTTTGAAGGAAATACAAAGAGAAACAGATTGCTCTTATTTAAAGGGTGAGTAAAAAGGAAGAAGCACTGGACTCTGTTCTTCATCAGTCAGAAAAAAGGTGACTTTGACTGGAAGAGGCAAGTAAATTACTGAAGCTATGCCTGAGCTTAAGTAGGAAAGGACATACTTGAAGTGTAATAGTATCCCATTTCCACTTTGCCTACCAGATTTCTTGGCCTGTGCTGTATGTGCCCCCTCTGACATATATGGACAATATACAGAGGCTCTTTTGATTTCTTTAAGGACTCCTAGTAAGCAAACACTGAATCTGAAGATGCATGGGAAAAGTCTGCCATCATCACTTAGTTGGAATTTCAAGACACATATAAAAAGTGAACTAGTTCAGACAGGGCAATGCAGACTGAACGCAGTCCTCATGGATGAAATTTTCAAGTTCAGCAGTAAGCTGGGAGATGACAAAGAGTGTATAGAGCTGTGTCAGGAGAGTTTAAAAGGTGAATACAAAGATGAGAGATGAGGATAAATCTACTCAGATTTGACATTCCCAGTGCAGACATCTGCTTTGGCATTGGGCTCACTTTGTAGTCAACTGAGAGCAACAGATGTTTCTGGGCATGACTCATCCCATCTGAAACCTGGTACCAGTGCTAGATTAAACAAACTGCACCTTGAGATTGTCACTTTCTTTCCAGTGACCTAGGAGGATAGATAGGGTGATCAGCTCAGCCGTAAATGCTTCCAACATAGATGTATAAAAGCAAGTTAGAAGATGAAGTGGGTGTTGGACCAGAAGACTTCCAGAGGTGCCTTCCAGCCTCACCCATTCTGTGATTCTGTGAAGCCCAGGGCAAGTGCCAACATGTAAAATTGGAGTAGTCAAAGGCCGCTGCCCCTCAGGACATGTACACAAGTTAGCTGTGAGTCTACTCCTTTGCAGAATTTGAAATGAAAACAGAATGGCCAGGAGGGGTCAGTGATATTGTCTCTTAATTTACTTACCTGAGTGAAAAAAATGCAAACTTTGACAAGTTAGTACATGCAGAGGCTCATTAAGTGATTGTCAGCAAAGCAAATGGAAAGTTACAGAAGTCCTGTTACAGACAAACCTAGTTTTGTTAAGATATTGATCTGTGTGCCACTGGCTATTTTTGAGAAGAGAGCAACTTCTGAAACTGACTCTTGGGAACAGAATAGACAACTTTTTAACTCTGAGAGTTAGCCAATTACTGAATAATAATTTTTTTATTCTTTTGTGACCAGAGCAACAGATACTGAACTGAAGTCCAAACCACTGAGGAATATAAAGTGCCTTGGGCTGGGGGGAATAAACTTGCTGCTGCAATAGGAAAGGGGAAGATGGAGGCCTGCAACAGAAATTGCATGTTTTGGAGGAGACTGTGATGGCCAAAGTAACTAACTTGGAAAAGATCACCTTATTTGCCTGAAAGCCTCATTCTGCCATTAGTTTCTGGGAATAGATCAACTCAGAGGAGTAAATGTAGTCATCTCCAAGCCATTTATGAGTCTGAAATTAAAGTGAGCTGGTAGGGTGTGAAGATATACGGAGGTGTGAGGAAAAGAAAGTGGTCCTCTGTGACTGCTGTCAGATATAGCATGTAACTGCCCTTAGGTTGACTGCATTATAGAGGAAGTGTAATACCCTATGTAATCATCACAGGATTCGTTTTTAAGTATTACATACCTTTGTGTTTTAAATGCAGTTGGCTAGGCCCTCCAGGAGCACCTTGACCTATGATGGTCATAATTCCTACCCCTCAAAAAACCCCTTAAAATGTCCTCCACACTTTTAATGGCTTTGGGAAAAAAATTAGAAATAATCTCTATTATATGTCCAAAACACTGCTAAGTACCAGCAGGTATCTTGAGCAGGTGGACATCTCTCTGTTGCAGCTGTCTTGGACTAAATAGCAGCTCAAAAGAAGGAAAGAGTTTTTATTGCTTTATGTTCCCTTTCTCTTTTTAGCACTTGCAGCCCTGAGGACTTTATGAGTAAATCCAAGGTAAATATTTGGGATTGCTGTGACAATGAATAAAGAATTTGTTTGCCTAATTCTCCCACCCCATCAAACCTACCTACCATGCCCACCTTTCTGGGCTGCAAGGTGAGATATGCATTTACCTCCACAACACAGTTTTCTTTCTTTATTAGCACTGGTTAGCATTCTTTTCCAATTCATATACCAAAAATGTACATTTACTAGGCAAATAAATTATCTTTACCAAGCCAGGAACATGACTAAGAGAAAACTGAGGACAGAAAGAGAAGTAAAACCAAAACATCAGCTCTTTTATTGACTATTGAAACTACTTCTTGTCTGACACCAAAACAGGCAGAGACAGAAAGATGGATGCATTTGGTTGGCATTGGCAATTTTATATTTAACCTCATTATTGCTTTCCTAATATAGTCAATTCACGAGGGATCTCATTCTCCACTTTGCTATACAGTTTGAAATCAGGGAGAAGGTAATATCTGTATCTTTTACTGTGCTAAATGAAGCAAATTGGCTTATGTGACAAGAAAGTAGGTGATTTAATGGATGTAGTTAATGTTTTAGTGTAATCCTGACTAATTTTCTAGTTCCTCACAGAAGTATTTCCTCGTGTTCATGTTCACGACAGCCAACAATCACTGTCCTGAAGGAGCAGACTGACTTTGCTGTTGGTCAGCATTTCCAAGTTCCATGTGTGAGATGAGTTAAGGAGCAGAAGCAGATGTCACATCATGACTGATGTGAGCCAGGAATAAGTGTCATAAACATGCACTTCTGTGCACAACGTCAGCAAGGATGTGGTGTGGACACCAATCACTTTGAAATACACTGTCCCATATTTTGCAGTGCCTCCGGATTATCTGATCCTACTCTGAACAAGCACAGTGTCTCCTGGCCTATCCAATGAATCTTCCGGTGCTCTCAACTCTAAAATCACTCATACACAGAGAGGGAAAGAAAATCTAGAAATTCTTTGCTGGTAAAAGCATTGCAGGAGGAGCCCACAGCCCAGAATCTATAAAAGCAAAAATTTTGAAATTAGCAGACGCTTCTTTTCAGCACACTTTTATAGTCTCCATTATTTAGCTGGTTTTCCATTTCATCACAAAGCATATCTACGTGTTTGGTTGTTTCTTTCCCTTCGGGATTTGCTGTCAGCAATTACGAGCAATAACGGGTGCTAGACCACATTTATGCATTCTCAGCATCCCAGCCCTTTGCACCTCTTGAAAGTGGGGCCTGTCCCCTTCTCCTCAGGAATTGCTGTGGATTCTCTCCTGGGTTGGCACAGCCATTATCTTCCTCTCGGTTGAGCTCAGATTTACTCCTCCATTCCTGCACTTCCATACATTACTCCCTCTTTTAATTTTTATTCCTTACTTTCTGTGCTGGCTGCAGCTGCTCTGAGCAAATGAAAAATGGAAAAACAAGGATGGTAGGTGCTTCAAATGGAGTTCCCCCAGATTCGCCCCTTCTGTGAATCCTACAAAGGTTAGCCTGCATGACTGCTGTAAGCACAGCTGCCACAGGAGCCTGGAAAGACCAGCCCTGTGACCCATTTTAAACACACAATCCCTGATTCATGGCAGAAATCTCATTATGGACATTCGGGTTTTTTTAAGAAGTGCTGAGCAGTGGGTAACAGCATATCTTCAAATTAAATTCAGTTCAATAAATAGCACAAAATTAAATCATTCAAGGTCTGGTCTGCCTTGAGCTATACTTAAGCCCTGTGCATGATTAACAGATTAGAATGGGAAAAAAAAGCAGCTTAATCTGTCCGCTGCAGAGATACTTTTATTCCCCTGTGCTGCAAATTGTTTTATCTCTAGATACTGCCTTTAGGCCTGAGCAGATGGTGTGCCTAGAGGAGCACTGAATTTCCAATTTACCCTGAAACCTGGATATTTGTGTTGTGTCCCTTTAATGATAATACTGTTTTCAATTCTTGCAAAGAGCTATGTATTTGTCTATATTTTATTCTTTACAGTAGTATTCCTAGCCAAGAGCACCACAAAAAATGCCGAAAGGCTCAGACTGGTCCCAGGCCATGCAGTAAATCTGTATAAAAGAAAATGTGATGGCACCCAGATAGCCCAAATCCTATTCTAATGCTTTATCCGTAAGAACACACTATCTGCTATGTGGCTGTCACTTACCATTCTTTGAATTAGCACTTTATACTAGGACACTTAAATCCTAAATGTTCCTCACAATGAACCTCAATTAATTAACCAAGCCAGCATTCCCAACCTTTATTCTCTTAAACAGAGCCTGCTTTAATTTTTTATGGGACTGCATAGATGTGTGACTATACTACTGCACTTAAAAGCAACTAAAGTAGATTAATATAAAGCTCAATCCAACAGAATACAATCCAGTTCTTCTGTTGTGGCAGGAGCATGTTTCACTTTCAGCGGACACGGAGAGGTGAGAGTGCTCAGCCTGTTTCAGGATGAAGCCATTATATACTTGCAATATTACGTATGCTCTGTGTAGCACTGATGACAAAGAGTATCAGGCACACATTAAGACTGCGTTCAGGTTTCACTTAGGAATATCAGTGATATTCCAGGCTCAAGTGCTTGGAATATCACTGCAAAGTCTTTGGCACTTAAATAACCAGAAAATCTCTATCGTCATTTGCATTTCATAGCTGAAACTCACTTAAATATAGGGGCATGTCAGAATAGTAATGAGACACACTGGCATATTCATGTATTTTTAAATATGAAAAAACCCCACCCTGCTGTAGCAGGTGACATTTTGCAGTCTGCTCTGATACCCTCCTTCATTTATGCCAGCTACTTCCAGCAGATGTTTTCTGCCAAAGTGCCTGAACAAATGAGAAAGCTGCTGGCACAGGGGATTTTTCAAATTGAGAAGTGGGATTTTAATTTAGTAATTCTCTTAAATGTCCGGTGTTTTGTGGGCTTACAAAATACATGGCCTAGTCAGACTTGCCTCAGGTACAAAATCCCAAAGACAATCAGCTTTCATCAGCTGTAAAAGCAGTGTGGGCTAGTGAGTACCACAGCAGGGTGATGGTAAGTCACCTGCAGCTGCTGAGGCACAGGTTTACATAAGAAGAGAAAAGCTGTCCTAGGAATAGGTTTATTTGTCAAATGGTTTTCCTTTCAGGAAGCCTTCATGCATATTTCCTCTATCAAGATTTCAGAAATTACCTAGTTTTACGCAGGTAAGTTACCCCAACATGCTATGTTACCATGAGCGAATGTTATCATCTGGTTTTAGGTACTACTAAAGAAAATCAGAGTTGATTAAATAAATCATTCATTCCTTGTTGTAAGTTTTCAATGAACTGATATTTGAGCAGCTAGCTTTGTTGTGTGTTAGAGGTTTTTTCCTAGCAGTAATTTCTGTAGTGACTTCTGCTAAAACAAAAACAATGTGGTTTTAAGACTATTCAGTGTGATAAGGCTGTGTTGAGAATTTAAAAACGTGTTTGTATGTGTAATGTTACTTTTTTTAACAAACATTTCAGAACAACAGTCTATAATGTTGAAAATCGTCAGCACTTTTTCAGTTGCTTGCGTAAAGATAACTGCATTTTTAGTGCCTTGCTTCAGATTCAAGTGGCCATGACTCTCATACCTGATTGATCTGTTAAATCTTTGAGGCTGGGTTGTGTAAAACTCTTTAAAAAAAAATCAAATTAGTCTGAGATATCGGAGGAAAAACTGATTTTCCAGACTCTCCAAAACAGAAAACCATGGGAAAACATCCCAATGTCAACAGCTAAGCCTCCCAGATGCTCTCCAGTTCACCTTGAAGTGGCGAGAAAACATCATTTATGTGACGAGCTCATTGCCTGCAGTGCCAGACACTGCTCTTCCAGAATCCCAAGGGCTAGGGAGGGAGTTGATGAATCCCCAGCTTTTCCCCATCTTTTATTTGCAGTCATTTGTTATCGCTGCTGAAGGGACATCTATCTCTGTGTCCTTATTCTTTTTTTTGTTGCAACAAGAATAGTGGCAGCTTTGTGCATGCCAGGTCTAAGAGGCCCATGACTGTACACAGCCCGGGCAACATCAGCAGCCAAAAAGACACAGCCAAAAACATTAGCCACAAAATCTCAGCATCTTTCAGACACATCAAATTTGCTGTGAATATGCAGATCAGCTGGGCTCCTGCAATTGGTCTGCATATGTCCAGCAAGTATTAGCCCAACTAACCATTTTAAATTTCTCCAGGATGCCTGGGGAGACAACAGTGTGGGCCTCCAGAAGTGGCCCAGAAGTGCAGAAGTTCGAAGCACATCAGCAGTGCTCCAGCCAGAGCTACAGGGAGGTCCTGAGTTGCTTAGAGTTAAATGCTGTAGGACTGGGGGAGGAGAAAAAAAGCTGCCAGAAAGGCGAATGACAGGAAAGTGTAGGTGAGAAAATTTTCCCAAGATTTAAGATGATACTAAATATTTTTGTAAAAAGAGTCTCTGAACTACTATATGCACCTAAAATAAGCTAGAGATTTGAGACTGTCATTTGCTTTTATTTAGTTAATGTTTTTTAAGAGACCTGCTGAAACTGTTTTGCTCATATTATATTATGAAGGCTTTGTGATAGTGAGAATAATAGGAATAATGCCATCTTCATAAAGAAAACTAAAGGGAGATCTGTAACTGCTTTCATTTTATTGTGTTTCAACTTCTGAATACATCTTTTTACATCAGAAATACATAATAAATCACATTTCTGTCAATAGGGAACACAGGTAACATGAGTACATGAAATATTAGCCATGTGCTGTCTCATTTGGTCTGTTTTTTTCCCAAACTGAAATAGAAAAACATATTTTAAATTTTTAAATCCTTTCCCACTTTTCATTTCCTATAAATACGGTTTGAGATGTGTTGGGTTACACTGAAACCCTATGTATTTTTGCAGCTGAGAAGAGATTTACTTGCCTACTGTCTGCTGATAAGGGTTCTGATGACTGACAAACATCCATAATTTGACAATTTGAGACATCGCTATAATCTGTTAAACATACCAAATTATTTTAAATTTCTTGACTGTCTTCTCATTAAATGGCAGCAGAAATTGAGACAGACAACATTCAGCAAAGCCACACACTTCAGTGTTTGGCACCAGTTTTACTTTCATCATGAAATAGTTGGAGGTATCACTAATTAAATAAGAAAAGACATTAAATGCTTTCTACTTGAGCCTGTTGTTGCACAGAAGGAATTGTGGTTAAGACAATAAAATTCAATCCTGCAACACACTGGGCTGGAACTCAGATCACAGCTCTTATTTGGGCCATGTGGAGGAGGAAAACAGGTCTCCTAACACAGATAATTTTAATTACTTTAATTGTTTTTTGCAGGAGCCCTTTAAAGAGCAGCTCAATTTTTTAGGACTCCCACAGGATAAAGATAAATTAACCAAGTAAATAGACACAGGTCATCTTAGATCCCAGGCAAAACATTTAAACAAACTGATCTATTTGACTTCCTTGCACAGTAACTGTCAGGCTCCCCCAGAGGAATAGGGATGGCACTGAGCAATCTCTGCATCATTTGAACCCTTGAAATCAGTAAAGCCAAACTGCTGTGAAAAGCAGTGATTTAGATTTCCCTGTGAAACCTTTCTGAGGGTACTGTAAGGTGTGGTACATCAAACCCCAAGATACTCTTGGATGAAGGCAGTTCATACTGAAAAAAAATACAAAAACCAGAACAGATTTATAAGAAGATCAATAAACAAAATGGATCAAGAATGAAGGAACTGACATTGAAGAGTTTCTCAAAGTACCAGGCATGGCTAGATTGACTGATATCCTTGATGACTGTTAGTGAGTCAGGATGTCAGGGTGCAGGACAGCTGGAAGAGGGCCACATACTCCTGACTGAGTCTGTGTTTTTAGGAGGTGTCCCTTTGGAGATGACTTAAACCAGAGCCTCAAAGAACATCTTCAGTGTTGATCAAATATAAGTCTGCTATGGCTAAGTTAGTCAAGAGGAGAGGTGCTCAGAAACACCTTTATTTCAAGTCATTCTGTAGACTGTGAACTTGGGTGAAACCGGTTTCACTAAGCCCAAGTAGGTAAAAACCAAATACCTGAAACGTAAAGGGGCTGTTTAGCTCCCTGGTTCTGCTCAATATGGAAGCAGGCATGACTCTTCATGGTGAAGTTATTTGACTCGGCCCCAGTACTCAAAAGAACACCCCATCCATTTTGCAAAACAGCTGCATGTGCATCGCAGAGACTCAGAGAAGACATACCCTTGCCATGTTTGTGTTGTGCTTACAAGGGGTTACATAGACAATGACCCACTAATATGTTTCTATTCTTTTAGCAACTATGAGTGAGTACAGGTGGGACAGTGTGGTCATTACAGCAAGGTGTCAGCTCAGATGTAGGTGGGTGTGCAGCACATCCCTCAAAGTGACTTTTGGCAGAAATGAAAGCCAAATGTGCAGAAAATTGTCCGTTACAAAATGCTGAGCCCCTAAGGACACCCACTGTCCCTACCCAGTCCTGTGTGGCTCCCCCCACCCTCACATCTCAGGATCCCATTTCAGCGCAGCCCCATCAGTCAGGAAAGGTCCCGGTCAGTTACCTTGCTTGAGGTGACTTACCTTCATCAGAACTCACATGGACACAGCCATGACAACAATTTCAAATATTTACAATATTAGAAAATTTAGTAGAATTTTCTGCCTGTTTTACCAGCAGTCTTGCAGTGTTTTCAGGGGGTATTTCCCAATGGCAGGTTGTAGGAGAAATCACAAAAACAAAATCCCCGCCCAGTCAAACCACAAAGCATGGCAATTTGCCAAAACAAGATGTAAAGTAGGGGCATTTCACCACAGTACCAAAACAAACAGTTCTCTGTAGCTCTTGCCTAGGCAGTGCTTCAGCTTCAAATGGATCAATATTCTCTGGAGGTTGGGTGACCAGATCATCCAGCAAGAGGATAAACAAAAAAAGCCCATAGGAAGAGGACTGAAGGAAGGGATGATTCCTCATGTTCAGCAAGCTTGAGCAGCCTGATTTGGCCTCTTTGGCCCTACCACCAGCAACACCTACATGCTCTTCTCCACACAGCCAAGTTCAGCAGCTAATAAACTATGTGTGAAGTCTGCCTGCACACAGGGTAACTCCAGGAGGTTCAGAGATTGGGTTTTTTCTATAGTCAGCCCAAAGTTAAGAGGTGGAATGAGCAGGAATTTCTTCTGGGAGAACCTGAGGAGTATTACAACAGAGATCAGATTTAAGTTTTCAGGATGCATTTAAGTATTTTCTGTTCGAGCTGCATGGTGGAAATAAATTTGTGCAGCAGCTCTGAAATCACATGTAACACTTTTTATTGTTGTTCAGATGCAATGACAGTTATCTCTCCTTTGTAACAGGCTCTGTATCCTGTAATGACCTTTCACTGTGTTTTTTTCTGTTAACCCGCTCATTTCATGAGTTAGGCTTGTGGGTTTTCTCTTTGTTTTTCTAATAGGTATCATAAGAGCCAACCTACGCCAAGAGCACAAAAGCTGATGGTTTCTGTGCTACAGCTTTAGGAAATTTTGTGAGGCAATTTTCACCATCATTTGAAATCTAAAATGGCATTATGTTGTCTATGTAGCTAAAGTAGCAAACAGCCTGACAATTAACATTTGTGTACCAAAAACTGCCCTGACTAATTTTAAGCAGTTCCCCTCTACAAAAAGCACTGTACAACAAGTTCTTTGTTGATAGAGTTTTACTGTTATACCAAAAAGGTTTTCATACAGTGTTTTAAGCATGTGGGCTTATGGATGCATCACTAAATAAATGGCGTGCTGCAGGTGCTATTATCGCCTTGGACAGATATTGTAAAGCTTGTAGAGAGGGCCAAAAGGAAGAGACTAACACCAATTTCTAAATCTGTTGCACTCATTAGACAATGGAAAAAAGAAATTGTGAACTGCTGACTACCATTCCAGTTGGAAAATCCCAATTAACAGCATAACAAGCCCAGAGAAAACTTCCTCATTATTAACAAGAAATGACAGCCAGGAAGTTAAATGGGTTGCAGGAGCCCAGAAGTTTCTCAGAATCATTACCTTTTTGCCTGCTAACATTTTTTTCATATTAAAGTTAAATAATCTCATTGAAGCATGTACAAGATGAAATTTCAAGTGAATTATATGTTCTGGCCTTTATCTTTCTTCAATACAGGCACAGTAGCATCTCAGGGGAATCATTTGCATCAGAAATTCAGAATTTACAAAATTATCTTAAGAAAACTTGATGGGACATATATATTAAGTAGGTTCAGTGATTGAGCCTGTTCATTTGCACATGCCAGTATGGGTTTGCATGTATGACCAAAGTGAATAAAAAGTCAGATAGATATTCAGTCCAAAAAATATAGTCTGTGCATGAAAGTGTTGCCTTAGGAAGGCACAGGAGAATTGCAAGTATTTTGCTACAATGGCTGTCTGAGGGGTTATTTTGAGGGGGAAAAACATCCCCAGTTAAAAATAGGTCTCCAATTTTCTAGTTCACTTCTTTGCTTGACTGAACTCTGAAAGATTTAGTTCCCTAATTATGCCGACACAATGGCTTAACTTGTTGAGTTGCAAAAGCTTGCTGTTATTCTTAATCAGCATCTCTAATCCAGCAATAGCCTGAGAAAAAACAGAAAATGATTCACCATTTCTGTCATTAGAAACAATTATTTCCCATGCATTTTAGTGTAGAGGCAGTTCTTGTACTCATAGTGGTGAGACCCCAAACACATTACCAATGGAATAATTTTTCTTCGGCAGCTACTGTTAATTGCCAGGCAGGGAGAGGCTTGATGGAGGTGCTGCCTATTGGAGTAGAGGAAGCCTGTTTGTGGGCTGTGAGACAACTGTCTCTCTGCTAGTGGGACAGCAGAGCTTACTCTGCAGGGGAGAGGCTTAAAGTCTTCAGAGTCATCCTTGGCATAACTTAGGAAGACTCAAGTTACACCAGCATTGAGTTGAATCGCAGAATATGTGCTTTCTTCTTTCATTGTTGATGCTTTATCTGAATTTACATTTTTATAAATAATAACAGATTTTTCCTTCTGAGCTTCTTCTTGAACCTCAACTAATATATAAACTTGCTTTGCTGTGCCTTCCACCTCCTGTACTTTCATGTTATGTTTCCTAGTAGCATTTTCTATCATCTCCAAGGATGGCATTAGCTTCCTTTCTTAGAGGAAGTTAGAGAACTCACAAGATCACTGATGACATAAAAGGAACCATGTTTCAATACTCAGATCTCACATTCTTGGAAAAGCCACATCCTAGAAACCACAGACAATTCCCACTCTGACACTATCAGTGATATCTTCATATTTGAAAAAATCAAAAGTGGAAATAAAATGTGTCTGCTTCTCTTGAGTGCAGAAGTACTCCCCTAGCTGTGTACACATCAGGCTGGTGCAGCTGGTCCAGCGATGCTGGACTGTGCTATCAAGCATCCCTTAACCCAAAAACAGGCTGCAGAGCTGGATTTGGCTACATCTGAACACCTCCTAAGCTCATGCTTTGTGCCCAGATCTTACGTCAGGCAACAGGGAGTGGCAGCACACCTAACTTTACCAGTTCTCAGGAATAACTGGAAAAATTTGGGAGAGAAGGGAGCAACGTGTCTTCTCCCTTCTGATTCCACGCATGCTGGTAGTTCCCAGACTCAACTGACAGGTCCCCTCAGTCTGAGGGTCACGGAAGAGTCTTGTGCCTTCCTGCTGCCCCTGATTTTCTGGAGAGCTGTGATTTGCATGGTGACTGTGTGATTATATTAACCAAAACCTGGAGCTGTATACCTGTCTTCTCTCAAATCAGCCCACTGAGTGTAACAACCAAAAGGAATACACAGGCCAAAGAAGTTGTGAACACCACAGTTTTCCTGCCTAATTTCCTCATCTTTCTTGCAGATGCTGAAGGGTGATATTGGGTGTATGAGCAGAAAATTGATTTCTACCTTCTGCATGTGGCTTTGTATCTGAAGCCATTTCCACCCAGCTGCTCAACAGCCCCTGGGTTAGAAGTCTCCTATGCTTCTGTCTCACTTTCCACTTTCTTCAGATCCTTTAAATTACTATCATGTTACTCAGAACTTCTGGATATTTTTGACATTTTGCAGGTACTCAATCTCTGTACCACTTTAGGAGAAAGTGGACTGCAAAAAATCCCTTCTGCCCTAGCCACCTTGCCTGGACCAGCTTGTTCATCCCACTATGCTCAACATGTCCTTCTGAAATGTGAGTTACTAAGTCTGGTCTCATATGTGAAACATGTGGTATCGCACATGTTGGAACATATGATGACAAATCAACTTGAAAAATAAAGACATTGTCCTAGCTTGTTGCCTTCTTGAAAGTTTTTAAGCTGCCATTAACCACGGACTTCCTCTTGGCTGAAGCCTGTGAGTGACAACATGCACACGCAGAACTCCCTGACAGTCAGGATGTTTGAGGGTGGTGCTCTCTGTGCAAAGCATTTTTAATTTTATCAGCTAATCAAGCTATTTTTAATCACAAAGCACTCTTTGAAAATGACAAGAGCATGCGAGAGCTGAAAGATGGCTAGATATAGAGGCAACTATTTCTATTTTGAAGCCTCTGCTGAGAAGATAAAAATGCTGCATTCCAGTATTTACTGCCTCTCTTGTCAGTAGAAGCACCGTGGGAGACAGAAGAGCAAAAATTAAGTTAGAGATAATACACAGGAAGCCAATGTTATGTTAGATTAAAAACAGCCAGTGCTTTCAGTGACAAGCTTGGAAAGTAAAAAGGAAATCCTGCAATACTGAAGTATGCAGAGCATGTTATGCCTATATTCTTTTTTCTCCCTTTGCAAAATAACATAAAGCACAGAATTATCACCAAGAAATGGCAGGAACTAGATGCCAAATGGGCAGGCTGCTTTGCAGATCAGTGAAGAACTTGGCTGTCTCCCTCAGGTACAGAACTGTCCTGATGTCAGAAGGAGATGCAGAGGATCATTTGTATATGTAAAACGTCTTCATGGTTTATATAAAAAGCCCAAATGGAGGAAAATCATCCCCCTTATCTGTGCAGAAGAGAGAACACATTAGTACAGAACTGAAACCTGAGAAAAGCAAAAGATGGTCTCTTCCCAGCTCTAGTCAGACCAGCAATCCAATCCCCAGCACTCAAATTAGGTACTTCTTGTGACCACTCAGGAAGGCTGAAGCTTGGCGATTTCAAGCCTAGCTCAGGCACCTGCTGGGAGGTAGAATGAATACCGGCTCTGCAGGAATCTCCCCATGCCAAAAAAGCCCTCACCCAAAACAACTGAAGTAAACACTTAAAGCCTAATCCTCTTGCAGCAGAGGAACTGTTGTGAAGGTGCAGAACAAAACATTTACTGTAGTTCTTTTTTTTGTTTAATAATCTTTTAACAACTATGATTTAATCTTTACTAACAGATGTAACCTGTAGTAAAGGGATTTGCATCTCTCACTTTTTCTAGAATAGTTGCCACGCAAGTTGTAGCTCTATTGTCTGACAAAAAAATCAGCATAATTTGTACATAGTTTTTATTTCTATGGTTTCTCATTTGTCTGCCAGGCTGTCTTACTCTATGAGACATTTGACTCTTTTCAAGGCAGCCTTACCTTAGTTAGGCAGCTTTAAGACCTTGATTTTAGTTCTTAGACAAGTATGTGTCATCAAAACCAGTAAGAAATTAGTTTAAGATAACACATATTGCAGCACGGCTTATTGGTCAGAAATGGTGCTGATGCTACTGACAACTCAGTATTTTGTCTTACAAAGAGAAAACCCCAGCATCTCAGAGTTATCCTTTCTCATCTGCACTTCTTAGGATGCTGTCTTGGTAAATCTACCTAAATTACTATTTTTCATGATGCTGCACACATCAGCAGCAGCAGAGACACCTCTCAAAATAGATATGTGTGTTCTTTGGATAGGGGAAGTTTTTTGGCAAGACTGTGACCTGATTTTGGCAAGTGTGGGTTTATTCTGTTGTCCTCCTTTAGTTGCTTGAGGGTCTGGATGAAATCCTGGTATTTACCGAGTCAGAGGTGAAACTCACACTGGTGAGTATGAGCGTGAGATACTGGTGGATCTTGATGTTTAAAAAACCCAGAGCCATGATGAATGTAAGCAGTGAAATGCATGTTGAGGAAGAATTTCCTTTCCAATGCTATAATTTCTACACTTTTCTTCTCAGGAGCTTACAAGTCTTGTTTGGCACCATATACTCATTCAGCACACTATAAAGGGCAAGAAGCCCAGTCTTTAACACTTATTTAACAGGGATCAAATAAAGCATTAGCAGGCAGACTGCTGGCTCACCACCTGTACAGAAGCTTTCCCTCTCGCAATGATTTCTGCTTCTTGTACTTTGTCTAATAAATTCGGAATAAGATTATTATTTAATAACTGGAATAGACAGCTTCAGACTGTGTATCTATATATCTGTACTACAGAAGGAGCATTTTTAGAACCCATGTAACTAGTGGGTTGTTTCTGTTCTCTGTTGCATGTGATATTCTTGATGAAGATTGTGTGATGTCTTACCACAAGTGCATGTATACTGCATAGACTATCCTGGGAGCCAGAGCATCACACACTGAGGGCAAGAATTGCATTACCCTCTCTGAATTTTACCCTGCACACCATACTTAAGTAGTAGTATTGTTTTACAGAGAATGCCAGTTATTGCCTAGTGGTCAGGACAGTCAGCAGCTCCCACTACACAATCAGCAGAATGGGAACCTCACTTTCCTGACGGCTGGATACCTTAACCTGGAACCCGGAATCATAGTCCATCTCTTTCTGTGAGCAACTTCCAAGGTCAGGCAGGGGCTGGGCTGGAGGTTTTGAGACTATACATTTGAATTTAAACACCTGAAGTCAACATCTTGTTGACTCTCCATCCCACAAGAGGCTTATTAAGATCACCTTAGATGTCTAAAGGACTAGAAGTCTGAGTTTGAGCTGGTAACTTTATGCTCCTCCTTATTGTAGTTAATAAAGAGGACGGTTATCAGGAAGCTCTCGGATATCCAAGACAGGCTAAGTGTCCCTCTGTGGGTGCCCGTTTCTTCCGACCAGCTGCAAGGGGTGACCAGCTCAGACAGACACGGAACTTTTAGATGTCAGTATAAACTGGAGCAATGAGTCACGATCGAGATGTCCGCATCCCATCAGCACACACACGTAGCCAAAAGCGTGGCTGAGAAACCCCGCAGCTCTCTACAGCGCCAAACTGCAGCATTCCTGAAACTCACTGCAGATTTTAATAGCTGTCATCCACCCTAAAAATACATTTGCATCGCTTCGCGTTACTGTAGCGTGTTGCGTGTTCCTTCTTTGGAGCTCCGGTGAATGGCAGGACCACCCGCTCCTCCTCGGGACATCCTCAGCTGCTCAGTACCTGGTCTGGCGAACACACCTCTCTTTCAGCGCGCCCCTTCCCGGGCGGGGGTGACTCCCGGCGTGCCGAGCCCGCCCCTCCGACCCTGCCCGGGGGGAGGGAGGGAGGGAGGGAAGGAGGGATTTCGGGCGGAGGGCGGCCCGGAGCCCGGCGCAGCGGCAGCGGGAGCAGGA
>VWZG01002655.1:191873-256657 GCA_013396735.1 Grallaria varia
AGGAAGAGGTTGAGGCGGGTACGGCTCGAGCGGCGGGGAACGGCAGCGCCGGGGCGGCGGGGAAGCGGCACATCTACCTGCACGCTACCTGGCGCACGGGCTCCTCCTTCCTGGGGGAGCTCTTCAACCAGCACCCCGACGTCTTCTACCTCTACGAGCCCATGTGGCACCTGTGGCAGGCGCTCTACCCGGGGGACGCGCTTAGCCTGCAGGGCGCCCTCCGAGACATGCTGCGCGCTCTCTTCCGATGCGACTTCTCCGTCCTGCGCCTCTANCGCCGCCCCGCGGCCCCGCGGGGACATCGGCCTCGTCGACGGTGCCGCCTGCGAGGAGAAGTGCCCGCCGCGGGCGCTGCGGGAGCTGGAGGCCGAGTGCCGCAAGTACCCGGTGGTGGTCATCAAGGACGTGCGGCTGCTGGAGCTGGGCGCGCTGCTGCCGCTGCTGCGGGAGCCCGGCCTCAACCTGCGGGTGGTGCAGCTCTTCCGCGACCCCCGCGCCGTCCACAATTCCCGCCTGAAGGCGCGGCAGGCGCNGCCACCGCGCCGAGCCGCGGGGATCGCCCCGCCACCAGCAGCAACATCTCCTGCTGCCGCCCGGGCTGCTGGGCGGCGGGCGGGCGTCGCAGCCGCAGCACCGCGCCGAGTTCTTCCTCGGCGGCGCTCTGGAGGTGATCTGCCAGGCTTGGCTCCGCGACCTGCTCCTGGCCCGCCGCGCCCCGGGCTGGCTCCGCCGCCGCTACACGCAGCTGCGCTACGAGGACCTGGTGCGGGAGCCCCGCGCCGAGCTGCGCCGCCTGCTGCGCTTCGCCGGGCTGACGGTGCCGCCCGCCCTGGAGGACTTCGTGCTCAACATGACCCGCGGAGCCGCCTACTCCTCCGACCGGCCCTTCCTCATCTCCGCCCGCGACGCGCGGGAGGCCGTGCACGCCTGGCGGGAGCGCCTCAGCCGCCAGCAGGTGCGGCAGGTGGAGGCGGCGTGCGGCGAGGCCATGAGCATCCTCGCCTACCCCCTCAGCGGCGGCGACGCCCGGTAGCGCCCGAGCCCCGCTTCCCGCACGGGCCCCAGAGCGGGCGGGCGGCTCTGGCGCGGAGCCGGGCGCGGGGGTTCACCGCTGGCACGGTGGGCGCCCACGCCGTGGGGCGGGCGCTCCCTCGGGGGTAGTCCCGGCAGTGGGACCCCCGCCTCGCCTCGGGCACCGGCGGCGCGGCAGGAGCCCGGGCCCCGTCCTGCCGTAGCTTCAGTGGGGCAGTATGGAGAGGGCAGGGGTGGGGGGATGTTTTATTTAAGGGAAGGATTTGGTAAGGGGTGGCCTCCGAGTACGGCATCAACCTCTCAGAACCTTTTCAACGTGAAGCCGTGATCGTGTACAAAGCACAGCGTGCTTCAAAAAAACTGCGTCGAAACTTAAAGGTCCCCCAGATGAAGACTCTCACCAAGGAACTAGGAGGGCCTGGAAGGTGCTGCTGTGAGAGCATTGCCCTTCCTGGTCGCTGAAGCGCGCTCAGCTCTGCCCTTCCACTGCTGAAACGCGCACAAGGGGCTTCTGTGAAGTCGCTGCAGAGGTCAGTGGGGCTTGGACGGGCAGGAGGGTGTCTGCTGCAGGGCAGGACTTGGCTCTTCTGCTCCCAGCCCGCTCTGTGGGGTGGTCTCTGCCCCTGCGGGTTGCTAATGCTGTGGGGAGGAGGCACTTGCGAGGTGACAGGGAACCTGGGCCAACGCTATCCGCGGTTTGGAGCAGCAGTTGTGCAGAGAGGGTAAGCATTCTCCTGCTTGCATGTTTCAAAGATGTTTGTGGCAGAAATTTTTGTTTTTCTAAGGAAATATGTAATTCTTTCAAAGGTAAGATTTTTTTTTTTAATATATATTGATACGGTCTGGTGATACTCTTGTGAGATACAGGTGACTAATGTTTCTTTGGGACACATGTAAGGTAACTGTAACTGGAAGGCAAACGCTTGATATTTCCATTTTGTTTTCTTAGTCAGTTGAGGGAATCACTTTTCTTCCATTGCTTCTGGGCTGACGCATTGTGCTGTGCACAGGGTCCTCCTGGTCACATCCCTTCCAAACAATAACATCCTCTCAGCTGGCAACACCTGGGCAAAAGCAAATGTTTCCTAAGAGGCTAAAACAAATTAATCACAAAGTTCCCAAATAAAATATTGTATTAAAGAAAAAAGGGAGAAAAATAGGAAAAAACTCAAGTTTCATTTTGGATTTTCATGCAAATATCCTGTAACTTGTATAAGAAGGGTGTGCATTGTACGTATCTGCAAGTACCTGTGTTTCTTAATTTCTTATTGTGGGGCTGGAAGGTTCAATTGTAAATTAGGGATGCAATTTGCTAACTTCATAGAGACTGCTTTTGAGTCCATTATAGTCTGTCAGTGTTTAAACAGCCTCACAAGAGTATACAGGGTTATAGGGATGGTTACATGCAGTCTTCAAATTCACCCCGAGACCATGAACTTCAAATTGAGGATAATCCAGGATCAGGAAGAAAGCAGTATTTCTGTAAAGTGCTGGAAATAAAGGCAGTTCAAAGATGCTACGTTATCATGGAATAAACATTTCAACTGCGGTGTAGGTTTTTGATCTGCAAAGCATGTCAATGAGTTAGGATGAACTTTTATTTTAGCTTTTTCTTCCTTGGCCTTCCCACCTAAGAGTACATTGGCACAAGAAGCAGGTTTCTTTCATTATCTGACAAGAAAATGTAGTTTAAAAAATGGGTTTTAGCAAATTTATCCATTTCCCAGTAGCGTGCTTCATACAGTTCTGGATCCTTGGGTTTCTGTTTGAAGTAAGAATTACAGGGGCTCATTTTGTGCTGAAACAACCCTGTGTATTGTCTAAAGTATGTCTCTCTATTCTCTCACAGTGCCTGTGATGCCAAAATTTGTCTATGGATTTTCTAGTGGCATTTAATAATAGTGCTTGTGTAGATGGACAATACCTGTTTGCCTGTGTCAGGTAACCTCTTTTGGAAAGCTTCTGAGACTGCACCCAGCCTGGCCTGTACTGACAGGTTTGGGAAGAAAATAATATTTTCATGCATGCTAAAGAATGATATGGTACTTATTTTCTTACGCTGGATGAGAGATTAAAATCCTGTATATCTTGCTGATCTGTTCTTAGCAAGTTGCAGTCACATAATTGTACGATACAACTGTTAAGCATTCACTTCACCTCAACAGGGAATCTCATCTTGTTGTTTTGGGTGGTAAATGTCTTTCATAGTTTTTTCAGAAATCTAATCTTAGTTTCACTTACAATCATTCATCATGGTGAAGAAAGAAGTATTGCCATCTAGCTTGATTCTTACAGCTGGGAAGAAATCCACTAATTATTTAGTATTTTCTGAAGCAGTTTCCATATTTGAACTACAAAGATGGGTGAAGGGTCTAGAGGGGAAGCCACATGAGGAGTGGCTGAGGCCACTTGGTTTGCTTAGCTTGGAGAAGAAGAGATTGAGGGGAAGCCTCATAGCAGTTTACAGCTTCCTCACAAGAAGAAAAGGGATAGACACTGATCTTGTCTCTGTGGTGACAAGTTACATGACTCAAGGTAACAGCATGAAGCTGTGTCAGGGGAGGTTTAGGTTCGATATTTGGAAATGGTTTTTCACCCAGAGGGTGGTCAGGCACTGGAACAGGTTTGCCAGGAAAGTGGTCACCGGAGCAAGCCTGACAGAGTTCCAGAAACATTTGGACAATGCTCTCGGGCACACAGTGTAATTCCTGGAGTTGTCCTGTACAGGGCCAAGAGTTGGACTTGAATGATCCTTGTGAGTCCCTTCCAGCTCAGGGTATTCTATGATTCTGTAATGGCTGTGTTTTCTTAATCAAAAAATATTTCTATCCACAGTTGTTCACGAGCCAAATTGCTCTTTATTAGTGACTAATTTAATTTTTTTTCTCACCTCAAGATGTTCTTAATTTTTGTATCATGCAAAGAGGGCTCTTTTGGGCAAAGTGTATGAAATATAGGAAGTGCAATTTGTGGTTTGTATTCAGGGCACCTGAGTTCACTAGAAAACTTTTCTAAAAAATTCACAGGAAATATCCAAAGCTGAAAGAGAAGGGAGTAGCCCAGAGTCGAATCTTAGAGCAGTATGTGCAAGATTATATAGGGCTGAATCACATTTGCTTAAATGCCTTCAGTCACTAGAAGGCTTTCTAAAATTTCCCTGCCCTAAGAGGACAACTAAGGCTCACTAACAAATACATCCTGTTTTTCTCTTCAGGGTGTATTGATGGCATTAGAAAACATAATTCAGGATGCTTACAGCATATACTTGTTTGTCCTGAAACTCAGACCTTGAAGGAAAAAACAAATGTACCGTCAAATATCAGTGTCAGTATGTACCTGAGAAGACAGAAACAGGTCTAATTAGGATGACCAGTACTGTCACAGGTCTTTGGAAGTAAGCAGAACTTGCTGAAAGCAGTACACCTGTGGTTGGACTGCATTTTGAGAACAGATGGACATTTATGGCTGGCCATTTTGAAGAAAAGTCACAGTTCTACTAAATGATGTAGAAAACTGAACCCTAATTGCTCTTTTAGAGCAGGGGATGGCATGATAGGCACGGGAACAGTAAACACATTTTTACAGCCAACCTGAACTTGGCAAACTTGGAATTAGAGGGCAGAACTTAGCAGTAGAGTTTTAGTAGTTCAGACTGAGACCCATCTACTGAAAATTATCTACTTGTGCTAGATTAGATATAATGGATCAACAATTTTAATGTATAAAAAAGTCATAGTGGGAAATGGGTGCAAAACTGACAACTCCTCACAAGACTTATTTCTGTCATGTTTTTACTTCTAGTTGCCATGCATCTGCCTTAAGGGCAGTAGAAACTTGAGTACTGTAATTCTTCATAAAAGGCTGTGATATTTCCACACTGGAATTGTTAATTGCTCTTTTACAACATCATCTATGTATTTAAGTTGCTTCTTTTGGGGAGGCAAACTGTACTGACATACTTGTGGGAAATGCTGAAAGTCTAGGGCTGGGAAATACTTGGCCCCTGCCTTAATTTGACTCCTCAGAACATTGCTGATGGAGTCCTTGTAGATATCCACAGTACGTACTTACATACTTCAGGTGCAATAGAAATAGTTTAGTATCAATTGCAGTATTTAACAGAAGTGCTAGACTGGTTGTGGCATTACTTATTTAACTATTTCAGTATTGCATGGGTCATTTTAACCCCCACTCCCCATCAGTTTGTGCATCAAGAAATGTCCCGAGTTTCTGCATTAAGTTCTCAATATCACCACTTTCAGTAAAGCCCAATCATAAAAAAAAAAAAATGCAGAATTTCTGAATTTATTATGGTAATGCAGTTAAACAACTGAAACCCTGAGAGCCAACAAGCCCAACAGCATGTTCTGTTCCTTTCTTGAACACAAAGAGCTGCCACTGAGACTCTCTGAGATGGTGCATGTCATTTTTCAGAGTCACCATATGATACGTAATGCACTGGGACTACCTTAGACGTTATTTTGTCATTCCTGTTTAACTTGATACCTACTGCCATGGAGAATGATATGGGAAAAATACAACTGTCAAACCTTGCACTGGCAGTTTGAACTTCACATTAGCGGAGTGTGTGAGGGGCCACGGCTCCTGGCTGTGGCTTAAAGAGATGAATGTTAGATCCAAACTTATTGATGTGGTGGGTTTCATTTATGAAGGGACTTGTTGTTTGTTGCTGAGACATTCCTCTGGCAGTCTTGGCTCTGGACAACAGGCTGATACACATTTAACAGCTGATAAACATTTTAAGACTTGCAGTCTGTCTGGGTATTGAGTACTGGGAAGTTCTTGGTTCCAGCACCATTTCTTGCTGTTGTTAAGTGGGAATCCAGGCTTTTCCGGCCACTTCCAAACTTGTTGCCGTGTTTCTAATTGTCCACCTTTCCAAACTTCAGTTGTTCATAGTCTGAAGTCTTTTGTCATGAGTTTAAGGTTCAAGTCTCTTAAGGGAATTTCAGTCAAAACAGTGCATATTCTTTTGTACTTAGGATGTGGTAGTCTTTTGCCTGTATTCAAATACACCTGAAGATACTTCTTTTAAATATTTTGTCACTTCAGTGCTTTGGGACAGGAACTCCAGTTTGGGGTAGGAAAAAATGATCTCTGCGTAGAGAATATCCCCTTTGTTTTGTTTTTGGGTTTTTTTACATCTGCCTTCTATTCTGATTTGGCCAAATATATTAATGTTTGTATAAAATGGATAGCATGTGTTCAGTAAAAGTGGTTTTGGTATGTGTGTGAATCTTTATTTTATATCAAATAAAATCTGCATTGGTTTTATCTCCAGTGAGAATGCACAAATCTCTTTCTTTCCCATTGGAAGCTCAGTGTAGTACATGACACAAGGCAGTGGGAATCAAAACCACGTAATTATGACAGGGGCTGCAGCCCTGGGTCTGAGCAGGGAGGAGTCTGCCATACCCAGTTCCCACTGGTGCCTTCTCCCCTAACCTCTCTTTCCTTGTTGCTGGCATTACTAAAGAAGACTACTAAAGCAAGTATTCAGCTTTCCTGTGCTTAATAATGGAAAGGAATCTCGGTGAGAAGATGTTGATAACTGATGGGGTACACATGAGTGGATAGGGAAAGAAATTGCCTTTTAATTGTAGAAGGTGGGATTTTTCAGGCAAAGAGTTTGGGTGTGAGAGGGATAAGGAACTGGGATTTGATGAAGAGGAGCAGCTGTGAGTTGTGACTGATTTAACTGGAAAAGGCAGATAGGAGTATGTGTGAGGGAAGGAAGGAACCTAGCGAGAGCAAACTGGGAGGAGAAGTAGGGACCAAGAACTGCTGGGCTGCCGTGGGAATTACCCTGAGGGCATTGTTTGGAGGAGATGGACAGAGAAAGCTCAGGGGATGGAGAACAGGGTGAGTTTGAGTCTGAATTGCAGGGGGAAAGCTGGTAGCTTTTCAGTGTCAGCTCTTCCCACGTCTCAGTTCGAATGGCTGTGCAGACAACTGGCACTGGACCAGCCCCCTGGGTGGAGTGCTGGTCCACAGGGCAACGCTGGCTTGCCTTCTACTATGACTTTTTCAGCTCAGACGAACACATTCCTCCTGCAAACCAGACTTCTCTCTTCCCCTCTGCATAAGGAATTTATTAACTGTCCTCTGCTCTCCTAACAGCATTGGAGTGGGACATATGGAAGAAGTCCTCTTTTGCAAAACATGAGTTTCAAAGCTTAAACTTGTAAAAAGAAAGTCTTTGCCCACCTCCTGCTACTGTAAGGGTCAGCTTGTGAGTACAAGGGGTGATGTGAGAGCTGTCTCATCCAGTTGCTGTTGCCTGAGGTGCTTTTGGAAGTGCCTTTGCAGTCACTTCTGCAGTGGGCAGTACCACCAGATGCCAAAACAGAGGAATCTGGAGGAGGTCCTTATCCATGTCCTTGGTTCAAGTGACAGATGTTTGCACACAGGATTTAAAAGTCCCAGTTCTAGCAGTGACTCATGTGCATATCACTGATACCTATTGTTTTCAGTATGAGCTTTTCAAAAAATGCCAGGAAACCTCTTGTATATGCACACTGTTAGAGAGACGTCCGATGGCTCTGCTGCAAAGTCAAGCGCTGAAGGAGTCAGTCTTGGCTGCCTCCCTTTTCGTGCTCCTTGTCAGTCACTGTGTTGTTTTTTTCTCCACTGCAGCACTTGGTCAGCACTCAAGGCTCGATACGCCTGGGGCAGGAGTGGGTAATGCAACATGTCTGGCACCGTGAGCATTGTCTGGTCTGTGCCAGGAGTTAGAAAGCATGCAGGAATCTGGTATGGGACTGAAGGAGGTGAAAGGATGGAGGCAGTATCTCATGGCTGAGGTATTCAAAAGCTCTCAGAGGAGCTGGACTCAGTCTCTGGTGCCACGCTGTCTATGAGATGTTAGACAAGTAAGTTAGCTTTTCTGAAGAAGCCAAGTCCATATCAGGCTGACCAAAGCTGAGTGACGCCTCTGGTATGCTGGAGTTGGCTTTGCAGAACTGCTGTAGCAGCAGTCAGGGGTGCAGGTGTGCCTAGTAAGGGGGCATCGGTGGCTCATGGACTGAGTGACTCTGAACCCCTGAGTGAACTAGTTGTGAAAAGGGCAGATGTATGGTGGCATTAACATCTGCTCTGTTCTAGCCATCTAAGTCCCAAGGGAATGAATTCATATTTTTAAGAGATACAGAGAAATGTCAAGTGAAATAACAGCTTTCCATCTTGGAGAAGACCAAGCTGCGTGGCTTATTTAATCTCAAAGTCAAGGTTGAAAGAGGACAGCAGTGCACAGCAACATGAAGAGCAGTGTGGGAGAGAGGTAATCAAGCTATGAACAATACTGGCATAAGAACAGATTTTTGTACATCAGCAATGAATCACTTCAGCCTGGAAGTTGGAAGAAGATAGGGTTTTTTTTAAAACCATGAGAACAGCATGGCAGGAAGGGATTGAATAAAAGAGGCAACTCATTTTAAAAGACAACTTCTCTAATTTAGAAATAGAAAGGAACTGATATGGTAGACTACCACGTTATGACAAGATATGAAGCTGTGTGGTCCAGGAGTCCTGTGTGATTGGTGGAAAGTTCTGTGCAGACTGCTAAAGTCTCCTGAAAAATCAGCTTTAATATACAAAAAGATCAGAGCTCCAGCTTTGTACATTTTGTTTGTGCTCTGTGAAAAAGAGGCGATGCTGACTTCCATGGAAATGTTTTTAAATAGTTTGCTCTGGAGTACTCTGCAATAGATTAGTATCTCATAACATTTCCTATGAGGAAATCTGGTAATTGTGCCTTTGCCAGTATTTGAGTTAAATGTATTTGAGCTGTACAATAAATCAAGAGAGCACAATGCCCACACCATTAACCCAGTAGTTTTTGCCCCATTTTTTCAAGATCAGAGGGGCTGAGGGGAAAGGAAAGGTGGGGCACGTTTGTGTAGGCAAAGGCTATGTGGTTGTTCACTTGCAATGGGTAGAAATCCCAGGTGGGCCAGCAAGTGCAGGGTGTGGGGCCACACAGCCCTCACTGTGGTTGAGCTGTCTTTAATGCTTTGCCATACAGCTGTGAAATGATTAGCCCCTCGTTTATTTATGCACAGGCATAAAACTAGTTTCAGGTGTGCTCTGGATAGCATTTAAAGTGCAGCACTTGTTAAAATAATGGGAAAGGGCTGTAGAAGATCAGTCCAAGTACAGCAAAGGTCTTTCTGATGGAAGGTTTGGAAATATTTCCTTGGGTTTTCACAGTCATTTAAGCTGCTGCTTGAGAAGGAATGACTTTCATGAATCGTTGTGGGTGTTCCCCCTTTCCTTCTTGTATCTTTTGTGGTTTTTTTTGGTTTTGTTTTATAAAGCAAATTTAAGAACTATTAGTGATACTTAGCTCTATCTCAAATGGTTTTAGAGATGAGAGGATGGGACATTTGTCACCTGTTCTAAGTTATTCTTAAAATCATTAATGATGAAGAGTTTATATCCTTCATCAGTCAATTACTCCATTATGTCAGTATGTCCACTGTTAAAAACTGTTCTTAATCACCTGTTTGAATCATTCTTATTTCAGTTTAAGCACATTACTTCTCTTATTGGATGCAGAAAGCAGCCTGCTGACATAGCTCTGTGGTAATTTGTTCATGTAACTATAGGATTCTTTTTTACACTACAACGAACACTCCCAACTACTCAGCTTTTAAGCCTATTCATTTCCAATTCAGGTCACAATTTTACAATTTTTGTTTTGATAAAGCACTTGATTTGTTCATCTTTTCAATTTCAATTCTGCCTTAATGCCACTAGATCAGATACTAGATAAATATTTCAGTAATTTATATAACCTCAATTTCTTGCATGAAAAGAGGTGCTTTTGCTTACCTGAAAATTTATTTTGGATATTCACAGAGGTTTTTATGTCTAAGATGTGGAAACTGATTTGCTTATTTCCGGTGAAGAGAGTGACTGTGGTTACACTCTGTGGCAAATGAGGAGTTGCTTTAGCATGTGCTTCATTTTTCACCTTAAATTGTAAATTTGAAACCATATCTTCCTATTGATTCTCTGTAAATTCCTTTTAAATATTTGGGCTAGTTAGCTCTTCTAAGAGCTTGCAATTAAAGTGGTTTCATTCAGGTTGGATAATAATACCTAGCCTGTATTTCTAAAATTTTGTTCCTTAATGGGAAAGGAGTTAAAATCTTGCCTAGTAATAGAGGTATGTGTAGCTGCCTTGATACTTCTGCACTGGAAAATGACCGTCCTGCTGCTTTTAGCTTCCCCACCATAGGTTAACATGTTGCTTGTAAACTGGTGATGCTAACCTTGAAGGAAGCAGCTGGTGAGCAGTTTTAGGACTGCATGATTTTGGCTTATTTATAAATTGAGTTTCAAGTTGCTTGGAGCTGCTGGAGTGTGTCTGGTCATGCTTGTATCTACAGCCTCACAGATTCCCACCAGGAGGAATTCCAGTTTTGAGAGACAGAGCTCCTGAGGGCTGACCCTGGAGCAGTCTTCAGCAGGCAGACGCAGAAAATATAGAGCAGGTTAGTGAAGCCCCAGTCCTCCTGGCAAAAATCCTGTCCTTCAGAAGAGATGTTATTTAAAGGCTGTGCCTTTAATAAAGGTAATTTCAAAAATCTTTATTATTGCATGGAAGGAAAGGTCAGGGATAAGTGGGAGAGAAATCTCTTGTGATGTGTTACAGAACAGCTAGAAAAATTTTGAGCTAGACATTTAATTAATAAAACTTTTTCATCTTCTAACAATGCTTTGATCTGGGGAATGCACAAGCAGTAGGGCCCTACGGAATAATTCCTGAGACTTATTTCTGAATGCCTGCAGGGCTTCATCACTGCTCTACCCATGAAATGTTCATTACAATATTGAGTGGTTTTAAACCAGTAAAGGTAAAAACCATCTAGGGAAGGTGATAGTTACTCCTTAAACTAAACCAGCTGTAGTATTAGAAGTATCTAACTGTGAGCAGTGATTTGAATACCTGTGATATCATAAGCACAATTAATACAGAGCAAGGTTTGCATCCTTTGAAATCCTTTACACCCTGAGAGTCAGGTTTGGAATAAGTGCCAAAAGGTAAAATTAGATTTATATTGTAACCAAGTGCTTTCATATGTGCATAGTATTATTCTCCAAATAAAGTATGAAATTTGGTAAGAAAAAAATTCACATCCATCTTTGCAGATTTTTTGAGTTAAAGGCCCAATATGGACCACTTTCATTTTTAAAAGCTTTTTGGATTTTTTTTTTCTTTTTTACAGCTGCCTCTGCCTCACATAGCTATAGCATCTGTATTGAAGCATGTAGCTATGGATAGATTTTAGGGTAGTTTTGTTTATGTTTGACCATAACATTGCAACAGCAGATTCCCTCCCAGTGAAGGGAGAACTATGGAAATTTGCTGACATTCCCTTCTCTTCCCTTTCTGAATACCAATAGCCAGGGTAAATCACATCTTGTCCTGTTTGGTTTTCCAGCAGGGTTTTACCAACTTGGGTGTCACTTGTGCCTGAGGAGACTTTCTCCCGTGATCCATTAGATGAAACTGCACTATACACCCTGGGCTCCCCTCTCTTTTACTGCCTGAAGCTGCTCAACACTGCTGCTTCTCTGGGGGTCTAAACCCAAACTCCTGCTGTGGTTGAAGAGCCCAGCTGAGCTGGTTTCAGCCGAGGTAGAGTTAATTCTCTTCAGAGCCGCTAGTGTGGGGCTGTGTTTTGGATTTGTGCTGGAAACAGTGTTGGTAACACAGGGATGTTTTCCTTATTGCTGAGCAGCCCTTGCACAGAGTCAAGGCCTTTTCTTCTCCTCACTCCACCACTGAGCAGGCTGGGGGGCACAAAGAGTTGGGAGGGGACACAGCCAGGACAGCTGACCCCAACTGGCCACAGGGGTATCCCAGGTCATATGGCATCCTGCTGGGCATGTAAAGCTGCAGGAAGAAGGATGTGATGGCATTCAGTGTGATGGCATTTGTCTTCCCAAGTCACCATTATGGATGATGGAGCCTGGCTTTCCTGGAGACAGCTCAACATCTGCCTGGCCCTGGGAAGCAGTGAAAGAATTTCACGTTTTGCTTTGCTTGTGTTCACAGCTTTTACTTTACCCATTACACTGTCTTTATCTCAACTCACAAGTTTTCTGCCTTTTACCCTTTCAATTCCGTACCCCATCCCACTGGGGGCAAGTAAGCGAGCCTCTGTCTGTGGCTTAGCTGCTGGCTGCAGTTGAACCATGGCACTGACCCACAGATCCATACAGTTCAAATCCACTCTTCAGCTAACCCAACTGCCAATTGGTTTCTCAAGGTCTGGGTGCCAAAGGACTCGTGGGAGCAGGTGGCTGGAGCTCCACCACATCCAACCCCACATGCATCTGTCTGGTCCAATGCCTAGGAGCAGGATGTCTCCAGCACAGTGGAGGGCACCGGGGAAGCTCTGCTTCCTAGTGAGTGCAGCTCCTGTTTGCTCTTTTAAAACCCACCATCACCACACAAGACAAACTCAGCGATGTAATAGGACAGAAACAAATTTCTGTACTGGATGACCAGCATATAGTGAGAGGTCGG
The DNA here is from genome assembly GCA_013396735.1 of Grallaria varia. Taxonomy (NCBI): domain Eukaryota; kingdom Metazoa; phylum Chordata; class Aves; order Passeriformes; family Formicariidae; genus Grallaria; species Grallaria varia. Next base: position 204,466 of record VWZG01002655.1, read on the forward strand.
GCATGGCAAAGCAGGGGGAGAGTTCTCTCCTCACTGTAGCATGAAAAGTAAAAGCACTGCTGGAAAGACAAGGTTGAAAGTTCTAGAAAAAGAGGTGCATTTCAGTGCTATGGCTGGTATTCAAAATTTCATGCAATAAACCACATTTCTCTCTATGGCTGGGGTATGTGTTTAATTACTTATCTTTTCTAGAATAAAGCATGTTTTCAAGATAGCTGTAGTCTTACCTTGTGTTATCATTTCCTTTTTTGGATTTTATGTAATCAATTACTATTTAAATTCTATATGTTGTCCCATAACAAGTGAGCAGACAGGGTTTTTAAAGATTTTTAATAGGGATGGGTTTGATAATTTTATTTCATTAATCAAATGGCTCAGAACATATAGTGTATTTAGAAACAGTCACATTTTCAAGCACTACCCTACACAGAAACTGAATGTAAGCTGTCACTTTGTATTCTTAAAAAAACCCCAGCACCTAACTTCAAAAACACACATGGCTTAAGTTACTTAAAGTGCCTTGCGGAAATCACTTTGTGCTAGAGTGTGGATTAGTTTAGCAGGAATAGTTTTTACTTTGTGAACTCGCTTTTGGTGAAGTAACTGGATTAACAAAGTTCAGTTGCTTTGAGAATATTGAGCTCAGTCACAGCATAGGTGCATTAGTCTTGGAATAGAAGCGATGTCAGATTGATAAACATCCTTTATTGATTATATTTAAGAATACACAGAAGGGTAGGGGCAAAGAAAGTCAGTGTGCAGAACATCTCTAGCTGTTCAAGCAGAGTTTGATTCTGATCACCATCTGCTTTCATTATTTTCACTCCTCCCTTGTTTAATCCATTTCAAATATTTAGCTGATATTAGCATACTGAAAAATTACTGACCACCCTTAAAAAGTTTATTTTTAGAAGGAAGCTCCCACATATTTGAGGAAAATGTATTGCAAAAACAGAAGAAGACTGATTTACTTGGATTGAATAACAAAAAAAAAAAAAAAAAAAAAAAAAAAAGAAGTTGAAAGCAAGTAGCACTAAAAGCACCAGTTCTTGGGCTTTCAGAACAAAGCAGCCCTGCGGCTGAGGCAGGAAATAGCTGTAATTTTCTCAGATCTCAGTTTTCCAGGATAACAGTTAGTAATGTTGAAGAAGAGTCCCTTTCTCATTAAACAACAGTTCTGAACTTCATAACTCACCTGATTACAAACTTACAGATTCTAAAACCTACTTATCATGGTAGAACCAATATGCCCCTCACTTTTAGGCTTACTACAGAGCTTCGCTTGACCAGCAGTTGAACTTCAGAGCAGGTGGCAGTTTGCTCTCCCTGAAAGCTGTCAGAGGTATCTGTGCTACTTTGTCCCTTTGCATACAGTATGTTGGCAAAGCAATAAAATCACACTCCCAAATGTGGAGTATCCATGCCCTTCAGCCAAACTTTCTGCCTGGAAAGGATCAAGAACTACCTCCTAAAATAAATTCTGCTCTCTTTAAAACCCTTATGTTTGAACCAGAATGGAAAAGTACAGTCAAAATGTGACTACTCTTAATGGCTGGAGACACTTCTTGCAACCGTTCATAGGGAAATGAGACAATAAGAGTAGCGTGAGGTGGCTTTCACATCCTTCAGGTGGAACTGCAATATTTCCTGTTGAGTTTTGCTGACTCTGTGAATCATACTGCCATCAGAAATTAAAGAAGTGAGTTACTGCATGTGATGTACAGCAAAGCCCTCAGATTGCATCACTGGGAAGAAGAAGACCATGCCTGCTCAGAGAAGATCACACTGTGAGTAGAAACCTTGCCAATAGTTCCAGAAGCTACCAAGGAACACCCATTTCTTCAGTGTTCTTATGGAAAAAGTGCAAGGCACAAGAGAAATATTTATCCTGAGGTGTAAGTTCCTGTTTTTATTAAGCTGAAAAGTAATCCCAATGTTAACCGGTCACTACAGTAAAAAATTCCTGAATTTGTATGCAGTTAGTGGGGTTTTGGTTTAAAATCCCTGATAAGACAATGCAAGACAAATAAGGCTGTCATCTGGTATCTTGCCCTGGAACTGGCACGCTGCCAAGGCTCCACCTCACGTCTTCTCAGAGGACTGGCAAAGCCACCCATGCATTGCTGCTTTGGACAGCACCAGCAAGCAGCTTCTCTACCTGCCCCTCACCCCGGGTCTGAGAAGAAAGGAGTTAACACAAGGTTTCCACCTTTCATCTGTTTTATTGCAAAACCCAGACAAGCTCACTGCATGTGTGTGGAGGGGACAGACCTCACAGCAGCAGTACCTGGCTCAGGCAGGTAGGACTCAGCTGCTCAGGCAATGCCTACGCCAGAGGCGAGGTTTGGGTTGCAACTGGTGGTGTTGGAAGAGCTGACTTTTGAACCTACTGAGACAGAGCAAAACTGGGAAAACAAGCTTCTAGAGATTAGCTGACCAAAAGAACCCCTCCCGTTGTGTTACAAGAGAGACCACAGAGAGAGTGGGCACCCATAGATAAGAAGATGCTGAGTCAGGAGGTCTTCTTTGCAAGCCTGGACACGTAGAGAAAAGGTGAAAAGTTCAACCGAGGAAGAAGAGAGGAAACACCCCTTTTGAGGCTGAAGAAACAGGAACGACCCCCAGAAACCACCCCAAAAGATGACTTCACCCCAGGCACCGCCCAAACCCCGCCTACTATGAATATTATAATTAGATGAATGAATATGCATGTAAGATGATGAAACCCACCCCAAAAACTGTATAAAAACCCTAACTTTACACTGGAACGGCAGAGCTTCTTTGTCCAATGCTAATCGGGGGCTCTCCAACGTTGTATCCAATAAATACCTTTGCTGCTTAAAGATACAACTCTGAGCAGTTTTTCTGTGCTTTTCGGCATCACTACTGATATGCTTTTGAACAATCAGTTTCATTACTTGTTTAGGGTAACAACATTGCCTTTAGTTTTGATTTGCTGCTTCAGGTCAGTCAGTAACATCTTGTTATTTTTTTAGTAATGAGTGAATCTCCAGTCCCTGCTCTGCTTCACAATACCTTTTTTTTTTATTTTACAATACCATATCAGATCTCCTTGGCCCAGCTCTCTTCTACCCAGCTGAAACAATTTTATTTCTCCACAGAATAATGTTTACTTTTAATTGTAGCTTGCAGACCTCTTCCTACAATAAAAGGGTATCAAAGCAACTGTTGGATGCTCCAAGGTGGGAATAATTACTTAGATTTTAAGGAAGGCAACTCCAGATCTGTTCTGTACAGTGAGAAGAGGGCCGAGTTGCTAGCTTCACCTTGAATCAGCCCTTTACAATTCTGAGATAAAATACAAAGTTTATAGGTATGTGTAAAGCCACAGTAAGTTTTGCACTACTATTAAATAAGAAGAGATTATGTATTTCTGACTTGGCTACGGATGACAACTATGGTTATTTGTTCTAGTGCAGCCATTGGTATAACTCAGTGGGAGACAATTAACTCCACAAAAGCTTCCACTACCTTGTACCTGCTACTTCCCAGTGATCCCAAGGTCTATGTGAAGTAGCAGAGTACTAATAAGAAGTGGAAAGATGAAATACTATAGTGACCAACAGTGGTAACACCACCTTCATACCTAACCTGAAACTTGTTGACAGAGAGGAGCTCCAAACTAACATTTCTTCTCTTCAGAAAGGAATGCTTGGATGAAGCCTCAGTCTGGAGGCTCAAACAAAGTTAAAATTACTGCATTATCTTCTCCACATGAATGAATGTTTAGCGGAGTATGTACACAAATCAGCCCGTGGCAGAAAGCCCAACTGGTGTTTATTTCCATTCTCCATTGCAACTATCCCCACAACATGGAGAGATTTCACAGTATTTTGCTTTTTCTCTCTTCCCCACCCACTGTTGGTAGTTAAGTGATAGTCCTCTGCCATTTAACCTCAACACGATACTGAGTTCCCAAACTAGGGCTCAGAGCACCTACACTCCCAATGGTGTGCTGAAGACTGAGAAACCTGATCCTAGCACTGCTGAGAGTTGCTGTCCTCCTTAAATCCTCACCACTTCAACTGCAAATATCGAAAGGGTGGTTGTTGCTATTGCTGTCAATACAACGAAGAGGCTGTATTAAGGGATACAGTACTATATTCCAGTTCCACAAGCCTCTGCTTACAGTAATTATTTCAGCATTGTTAGAGACATTTGCATACTAGAAACAGCATTTATCTCTCAGAAGGCTAGGACTTACGATAGTTACAGCCCTCCCTGACAGCATTTGGACCACCCTGCTTGAATCTATCACAACACACAGGCTTTAGGTACCTCAAGGAAACTGAAGTGCCAAAAGTTTTGGCCATCTACCACAGCAATGTTGGTCAGGACAACATGATATGCTTTGGATACCTACTGCATTTTTTACTTTTGAAGTAAGCTTAAGGCACCTCCTGCAACCTTCCTGATAGGTTCATACCTTAAGTGACAAGAATTATGAGGATGGTAAACCAATAGAAATCAGGTTAAATGCTTCTTCTGATTTTGAGCATTATGAAGAGACCGGAACTAATAAACAGGAAACCTGTAGCACCCATCCTGTAACTGCAAAGAAAAAGCACAGCAGCCTTTCTCCCTTAAAAGAAGGAAGCAAATTTGATACATCCTTAGATGGCTTACGTTCTTCCTGCTCCACCAAAACCAGCTATGGATCATATGATTCTACCTCCCTTTCTTTTGATATCCCAAACTCAAATCAGAGAAACTTACCTCAAGTGACCCCGTGTGCTGGAAGCTGTTATTTCACAACAGCTGTTACTAACCAGCTGATGCGATCCAGAACACTGTCTTCTGGTATTCTGCTTTTTGGTATTAATCTGTGTCAAGATCAAGACATTCAAGCCAAGCGATTTAGGACTGAAATTCAAAATCAGGCAGTGGATGATAAGCTCCTTGAATAAACTAAACTCAACAAAAGTCATAAATATGTAACAACATGGAACTACATGACCTACTTCTCTCTGCCTCTGTAATAACAACTTCAGAGACTCTACTAGTTAAGAAATAAATTCAATTTATTTCTTATAGCCTGAAGTTAGGTATTTTAACATTGCAGAAAAACTCTTTTAAGTTGAGCATCCACTTTCTCTGAGGGAATGCAAATCTGAGGTTTTTTCCAATTAAAAGTGGGAAAGTGACCTTTAATTGCAGTATTTCAAATTATTGCCATTTAATTAATCGAATTTGCATAAGTTAGCAATGTAGCATAGCTTTGAAATTGTGCCCAGGCACAGAAGTGAGCCTATTCTGCCTCCCTCCCTGCTTTTTTTAAAATCTGTATCTAATGTGTTTATATGTGGTGCTTTTAAGATCCAAAATGTTAAAAACCGCAGGAAACTGGGGACGTCAGAAAATTAAATGAAAAAAAAATTATGTTAACAAAAACTAGAACTAACACAAATGTTTTTAGTTTTCCTTGGACAAAGATTGTTGTTCCTTAGCATGCACCAATATAAATCCTTTCTGGCTCTGGACTACTGTACATGAACCTCAGAGGGGCACTGGCTTTATCCACACTAGCTTAGCCAGGTATTGAAAAAGCCAGGGCTTCTTTCCCTCCCTTCAGATACTTTTCTCCATCAGCAAGTTCCCCGATAGAGACACTGCAGGCAACTAATAAATTCTTCTATTCCAGTAGAAATTATAACGAGCAGTATCTCCCAGTTAACATTCAGTCCCTGGATGAAATTTCAAACCCACTGGCATTTTGGAGGTCTGCAAGATCATGTGGGGTGGTGCAAAATAGATTATGATTAAGAAAGTAGCAGAAGATGAAAACAAGATAAAGCCAAACCAGATAGATGATTTTATTTCCTGAAAATCTGAGCTGATTCTAATATTTAATCACTTTGTCACAATTGTTTAATTTCCATAGTAAAAACCTTATGTAAGTTGCCGGTAACAAAAAAAGATATGAAATGTCATTGGAGTCTGGAACAGAGATTCAAATGATTAGCCAAGCATTTACATCCTGTTTGTTTGTATGCACGCTTTGTAAGGCGCCTCCATATTTGCCACACTAACGTTACCCTAGAACTGCTTTCAAAATTGCTAACGGCATTTTAGATTCAAGAAAACGTAGTAAAGATGTGAGGTTACCTTAAAAAATAGTTCAAAGTTACTTTCCTTGCTCTGGAGTAGAAGCAAGCCAGTATAAGCTTTTCATTTTGTAATCAATTACGAGGGGAGGGTTTTATTACTTTTGCATTATCCCATTGCCCTTGTTTTAGGATAATTATGCAAAGCCTACATAACATCTCAGCGTTTAGGTCTGCGAGATTAAGAATAGCAATTGTTTACAGTGCTGTTCCCACAGTAAAGCTGCCTGTTTAAGTCATTTCCTGGCTTTGTAATTCACTGTTTCCTCCACACTTTCCTCCTCTTTCACTTTGCAGGCTTATTTCTACTGGAAGTTATTTTTTTTCAGAAGGGCACTCCCAAAAATTCCAGACCAGGAAGTATCTGTGGTTTCTCTCTGTGCTGTATTAAACTCTCCTCCCCAAACCTGGGAAGCAAGACCTTTCCCCTGCCCTGCAAATAAGGTTTGTATGGGCTGCTTCTTAAAAAGAGCATTTTCCAATATAGGAACATTTGAATTTGTTAATCTACATGTTTTTTTCTTAGAAATGTGTTTAACCTACTCAGCAGTTCTGTCCTATTTTCTGTGACTGATTATGACCAAGATTGTTCACAGCCAGTCCAGGGTATTTACTGGCTTCTTTTCTGCTGGATGGTCTGTGTCTCCTGGTCATGATTTGTCTTCCCTTGCTTCTAAGTTCCAGTGGGTCATGAGTTCAGTAATTATGGAGAGGAATACTCCCTGCTGAAGCATCTGTAACTTCTCTGGTTTCTCCCCAGAAAAGGTCTTCCCTGCAGATGTTAAGGAAAAGCACATGAAGCTGACATTTCTGAGTATCCAAATTCCATTCCCACACTGGTGCAGAAGCAGAGACCATGTCTGCCAAGGCTGAGGTCAAGCATGTTATTCCACTGAGCTGCTTCGGAGTTAGGGGAAACACTGAACCTTTCTTTGACAGGCATGTGAACCATATTAATTCCTGGGGGTTTTCTGTTCAGAATTAGACTAAAAGAGGCTCCTCTGACCAATACTGACTGAAGAGAGACTGCAATTGAAATGATACAAGAAGGACCATACTTTCCATGCCAATCTAATTATAAAGACTAAAATCACAGGATCTGGCCTCCTACCTATTGTAAGCTGTTCATGCTATCTATTAAAGTTGCTAGACTTCGTACTATTAGGTTTTTCCCTTCCCCAGGAGTAAAACAGGGCGGCTATCATTTGGTTAATAGTAGACATCATTTTAACCTTTGCTATGTACTCACTTTAGATCAGCTCTTTGGAAGTTCAGCCAAAAAACTTTTTTTTTTTTTCCTCTTCTCCAGTTAAAATTCCTGCAGTCCTTTCCCTAAAGGCAATTCCTTCAGTGTAAAAGTAAATAAATTTTTTTTTCATCTTCTCATAGACCATAAAACTTGCATCCTTGGAGTAGGGCTAGACTTGGTCAAGTACCAAGTATGTGATATTTCACCCTTATTCAGGCTTTATCAGAAAAGCCAGCTTACACTGCATAGCAGACATGTAACGCACAGCATAAACACTTGTCATAGCATTCCCCTTTCTGATAACTGGAGGTCAGAGCATCAGAGCTACTCCTGAAGCCAATGTCAGCAGCACTTTGAACACCTCTCACAGAAAGCACCCTCAAAAATCCAGTGGCGCGCCCCTGTTTGGAGGACTGCTCTTAGAAGTCACAGGATCTGCTCCTACTTACCCAGCTTTAACTGATGAACTGCCTGTATTCCCAGAGAGGCAAAGGGAATTTACTTTTTTGTGCAAAACATGAGCAGTCCTGAACAAGTTGTTCTGCTCAGAGATCTTCAGGGTTTGTTACTCTTCACCATTTAAGAACAGAGCTCAGAATTTATTGGTCTTAGAGTTTTTCCACAAAAAGACTTCTGGGTTCCTTGTGTGTCCTAATAATGTGAGAAAGTCATTACAGACCAATGCCCTTTACGAAATTTACCTTGGAAGGATAGACAAAGAGGTAGATCACTCATTAGAGGACAAGTGAAAGAAAGCAGACTAGACAACATGACTGCAATGTTTCTTTGCAGCAGTAAATTCACGTACCAAGGTTAGCCCAGTAAGTTTAATAGTTAAGGAAAAACAGTGGGTATTTACGCACACACAATTTTATGGAGGAACAACTGAAATGTCATCAAGAAAACCACACTTTTTGGACAAACTGATATTACATCACATTAGTGGGCCACAGAACTCTTTAAAAAAATAAATCTTTTTGAGACATGAGAATGAAATCACATTTTAACATGCTTTAAATAGCTGAACTGCTCTTCAAAGCATACATTTTCAGCTATTGGCAGAGACAATGATTATCTCCTCGTTTGGAAATTAAAAAGCGTTTAGCAATAAGTTAAAGCTAGCCTACATGTAAGTGGGCTAAATACTAGTCAGAGATTTTTCCCTTTTCACATTTAAGATGATGGTACAGTTCATTGCTTCTGTAGCTTATATGCTGTTGTACAATGCCCCACTGAAGTTTCACATCTACTCTGCGAAAGAGAACAAGAGTAAACAGCATTTTTTAAGGATAGTCACAAATGGTAAAGCCAGTAGTATTTGTTTTTCTGTTTAATTAGATGTCTGCTGTGTATCGCACAAGAGAACGGTAAGCAGAGTCCATGGATTCTTCTGAGCAATATGAAACCTCATGGTTCCATTCAAGTTCAATACTGCTTCTCTATCTTTTTTTCCTCCCTTCTATCTGGTGTTTTCCCCAGCCCAAGTTTTCAATTATCATTATACAATTTAAGAACCATAAGGGAATGAAAGTTTTACTTCATGACTAGCTTGTGTTGGGTCAGGTACATCTTGGACCACAGGACACAATGTTTTTGTTTTGAGGCACTAGAAGTTAGGTTAATAGTAATAGTCAAGTTGCCCAAAGCTAAAGGGACAAGTAGCTTCCATTGCCTTCCTATTTAAACAGCTGGCCAGCGAAGAAATCTTCTTTTCCCTTTTTTCCCTGAAATATAAGTACAGCTTGCAGTAACAGATTCCTCAGTCTTTCACTCATGCATCTGTAGCCCCATTGTATTCTGTCCCGCTTCATTTAAGTGTCCTCAGCCTCAGGAGAGAAGGTAACAATGGATCTCTCCACATTCAGATACACACACATCCTTTTTCGTCTATAATAGTTAGCAAGTTTATAGTTCTTCTTCCACATTCCCAAGCTAAGCCAAGACAAGCTCGGTTCTGTGACAATGTTTTCATGTACCTCTCTTCAGAGAGAGAGAGCTGCTGCAGCTGGACAAGACAATTGCAGCATGCTAGGTATACTTGGATTCAATATGCAGTTGAAAAGAGAATGACCAGCTTTCTCATTTGTCTATTTTCAGACATTTAGAAAACCCCACTGTCAGCATCTTGAGTAAAAAATAGGTGACCATCTTCAGACCCTAGTAAAACCACTTATGCATGTTAACTTCTTTGAATAAACATCCCCACCTCAAGTGACACAGTGGCCTGCAGTCTTCCTTGATCCATTCACAGAGCAAGAGTTATTTTTACTGAGTCAGTAATCATGCATTGTATTCCAGAGGAAACACTAGCCGGGTACCCCTGCTTGTTACTTCATGATCTGCTGCTCCCAAATCATGTTCCAGTGCTTCCTCTGAACTACTTTTTGTTCTCCTGCCATCAAGGCTAGTGGTAGCTGTATGGGGGCCAGAAGAACCATTTGCAGTTATTGTTGTATCACCGTATGTCACAGTAAGGTCACCATCATTCAGAATAAAATCAGAATCCTCTTCTCTAAGCTGTTCCTGATTCTGAAAAAAAAAAATAAAAGAAAAAAAAGAAAAATCTTTGTACAGTGCACGCCACCTTTCTTTGCACAGAAAGTAACCAAACAGAAGAATTTACCTACATGTCAGTACAGAAGCAGTAAGGCTCCACATTAAGAATTGTTAAAAATAACTTTGAACCCAGTGTTTGCAAATCAGCTTACTGATCCCTGTATAACCACTGCTGCTGTGGAGAGATGAGGGGGAGCTGAAGCCAAGAACAAGGTTATGAAACGGGTAACCTGGGATTTAGTAGCACTGGAAGTATACCAGAAGAGACACAGGAGAGATGAACAGTACACACTGGTTTTTGCATCACAGTTCAGAAGGCATTACAGGAAAAGGACTGGAGATCAAGGACAATTAAGTCACTTCAGATAAAAAGTCAGAGTTGCATCTATTGCTAATTAGTCAAATTCATTAGTAAGGGTTTCATGAAAACTGGTAAGAGCTTGTTAGGCCAAAAATTTTTATATTCATGGATTCTTCAACTATTTTGTTGTTATACAGAAGAACAAACAATATTCTTTCAAACTACCTTCTTACTTTAACCTGCTACTAAATAGAGAATTACTTGACCTAGTTCTTGTGAATGCTACTGAGCCATAAAAAAGATTGATACAAGAAAGTGCTTCTTCACAGTTTTGTAACTAGTTTTGATACATTTTCTTTTCAAAATCATTTCAGAAAGTGGCTTACAAAACCCTGTGAACTTCTTTGGGCAGAAAAGGTATGAAACACATGGTCAGAGACTAGAAATTGCTGAAGTGTAACAAAACACTCAATTTCTCTACACAGCATGATTACAATGGCAAGCAATTGTACAGTGTCCCACTCCTGTTTAACATAGTCTTGGTAAAAGGCAAAACAGCTGAATTGATCAGAAAATGGGCTTTCCTTATATTTGAAGAACATTCTATCAGTACTATAAGTTGGCTTTCTTGTGACTGAAAGCCACATGAATAGCTCCGTACTGCTTAGTGTGAGGCTGAAATGTGTGTGTATTGCTGTTCTCCTCAGCAGGCTGGACACTGATCAAGGCTATGTTCTCAAAATACACAATTTTCTTCCACTGCTGCAAAGGAAGGAGGGCACAGGAAGTGAGACAGGATGCTTGTGTTCAGCCTGAACAGAAAGCCCTGCCCCTACTGCAGAACAGGAGTTCAAGGCACTGGTGATTGAAAATGCCGATTAACCTGTCCATGATGAAAAATGCAGTGCCTGGCTAAATCAAACTTCCTGGGAAAGCTTCCCATCATTATGTCAGAATGATAATCAGCCAAAATAAAGCAGCAGAAGCCTCTAGATGATACAGAATATTTAACTAATGAGGACTGGAAAAGGGGTCAGGAGTTTGCCAAAACCAACAAAAGAAGAGGTGCAGTTCAGCATTGGGTTGAAGACAAGCCCTACCCACAATGAATGCTGATTTCTCAGGATCTTCATGGCCTCCAAATTGCATCCACTGCTTTTTAGTGACAGGGTTAATGAGTTCCCAAAGAGCAAACACAGTTTAGGACACTTGCTTTTTTTGATCATAAAGAAAACACTGAACTACTGGCACCACCTTAAAAAGAGAAAAGGTAGGACTTAAAGGGTTTGGCTATAACTGGCAGAAACAACCTATACAAGCTTTTAGTTACAAAAGAAGTAAAAGTCTGAGGAACAAGACCAAGATGATTTTAAAAAGTACACCAAACAGTAATCCATTTAAGAAAATCTGATATCCAGATATAGCATTTTGAAGAAGAGACAGTCTAATAAAGACAAAAAGCAGAAAAATGAGCAAAAAACAGGCAGTTTGTGACTGTTGACTAATTATATTTTAAGACATTGAAGAAACTGAGCAGCTCTATCGTATGTTCCCTTTCATGGTGCTCACCCTTGGAGAAGCACCAAGGAGGGGAAGGCAGGGCTAACAGAACACCAAAACGTATTGCAAGAACAGGGCCACATGTGAAGTGGCTGCCCCAAGCTCCCAACACTCCTTGTGTCTCCACAATGTGATTGAACAGCGAGCCCTTGCAGCCACCTGTCAGATAAGAAACTGGTAAGAACACACTTAAGCTTCCCCAAAAGGCTGGAAAGCTCTTAGAAGCACGATACTGAAAGGAGAGAGCCACAGGCTTTATACTATATGGCAAGTCCTAACGCAGTCTTTGCTAGTTTGTCCCAGGCTATGCTTACACGTACATAAAAATGACCAGTTCCAGAGAAAACACTTAGCTTTTACTCCAGGTAGTGAGCAAACATTTCCTTGTACAAGCCACATTCTTTTATTCATTTCACTTCTGAATGGCACTGCAAGCAGCAGTCTATTTATTTCATATCTTTCCCCAGAGAAAATCCATGAACAATCCCATGTAGTATACAGATGTACTATGTTTGCAAACAAAGAAGATGGGGGAATAAACCTACTGTTTCATGCAGCATGAACTATTCTTTCAAGACAGACAGGAAATGTATCCAAGTAGATCCCCAGAGACTTGAAATACTTCCAAGAATAACCCTAAACAGGCCTCTGCAATCCCCCACTGTTCTGTAGGAATAGCTTGAATTCACTCAGAAAACATCGGTCTGAACTTCACTACTTAAACTGACAAACTGGAATGGCTCAGTACCTAAATCAAAAACTCTGAAAAAGCCTGAATTTTGCTTTGATGGTCTGAATATAACCTTGAGGGACCTCAGTGCACTCTGTCTTATTTGGGGTAAAATCTGTTCACGATCCTAAGAATGTGTGCTGGAGATGTTTCTTATCATTAAAGCCTATTTAAAATGAGTTACTGCTTACAAAACCAGTCTTTATTACCTCCTAGGACATGGTAAAACTAAACATAAGCAGAGTTCAATGCATGTGCAAAGTGCTGGCAGTCATCATGAATGCTGGTGCTGAACACAACGCAGGCATCACAGATGACAAAACTTGTGTCAGAATTTACTTACCTCATGACTGCAAAACAAAAAGCATCAAGTAGCATGCATACAAAGTACATTGCAACTTAAATCTGATGTTGTGCTTACAGTTTTTCTCTGTTTCTCAGCTGAATTTAAATTCACCAAGGAAACTAAACAGTTTTTCCTAACAAAGTAGAACCACTAAGAAACAGGAAGAGGGAGTCATGGCTGAACAGTTTTCTCACCCATTTTGGGTGTTATGTCCTCACTGCAAGTCAGGTTTCTTTACTGGCTATGCATATTTATAAATTAATTAAATTCCCTCTTCTTTCATGCCAAGTTGTCAAACTGCATATGATGCAAGAACTAAACTTGAAAAAAAAGTGTGGGAGAGTGTGTAAGGCACAAAACACACCCCTAACCAACCAACCAACAACAACAACAAAAAAAACCCACCAAAAACATCCCTAGGAATGTTTCTCCCAACTTGGAAAAACAGAATTACTAAAAGTTTCAAAGGACGTGTGAAAAGGAAAGGAAAAAACTGACCTACATGAGTTTGGGATAAATTGGAAAGCCCTGCCAACTTATCATGCACTGAAGACAACACCAGGACAGAAAAATAGTATTTAAAATTACAATTTACAAAATTTGACTCCTAACTGCAGCAACTTTTCATGCTTTTAACTTCCAGCTTGTGGTGTGCCCGAGTGGGAAACACTTAATGGTGAACCTAGTAGCACAGACTTAAAGCAGGGGGAGAACAGCAAGGAATATTAGCATCATTGCTGGATGAAGTCCACTGTACCTCACCCCTGTGTGCTGACTCAGAGCCTAACACGTACACCATGCAAATTCAAGCCTAGAGGATGCAATCTCATACTTAAAAATAAGTGGTGGGTGGACTACGTAATAAGATCATTAGGCTTTCAGACTTTTGAACCCTCCTTTGGCATCTAATGATAAAGACATACTCCCACTCATGGAAGTGAAAGTGAATTCTAAATAAGGTTCTAATAAAGCCAAAGGAGGGAAAAAAAAAACCAAAACAAAAGCTGAACACAAATATACAGTTGATATAGCTACAGAGGTGTGTGCTTTCTTCTCTGTTTAGATGTTGTAACTCAGACATGCAGCTGAATGAGATCCAGGATTTAATTCTTGTTTTGGAAACATTTTCCAGGTATGTTATACTCTATTGATTATTTATACTCAAAGTCTTCAGTCTTTAATTCTCACAGATATACCATTCCATTTTTCTGGAAACACCTCACAAAAGCACAACTATTCCAGGCAGTTTCTGTCCCCACAAAGAAACATCTCTCTCTATTGCTTTACCTGTACTTAAATAAAAAGGCAAAAAAATACCATGACTTTTTAGGCAGTAAAACAATTGCATAGCCAAGTGCTGTAGCAAAGCCAGCCATGCAAATAAACAAAAAGCAACAAAGCAATTTCAGGATTCAAAAATCTTGAAAAGAAGCTAGAAATAAAACCTCAGAATTATATTCTTTCCTAAGACTAATGCAGCAATGCACTGAAATAGGAACAGAAGAGAGAATACAATGTGAAAGTTCCATGTTATAAACCTTAACAAAGCATGGGACCTTACAAGCGTTTTTAATGAAGTTACATTCCATGTGTGTGTATCACAGAACTAATCCAATGAAAGAATAAGTTTCCACATGTGATTGTAGCTAACAATGAAAAGACAGAAAAAGAGCCCAACAATTAGAGAAAATAAAAGCCAAAGCTTGATGTTCATTCGGGTTAGATCCTCAGTTACTGGACAGTTACTCTTGTAAGATCATACATAGACGGACACAGGCAGCACAAAAGTAGGCTGATTGGTCTGATGGATGCTTTCCAGCCTAGATCCATTTTAAGACTTCCAGTAGCATTGCAAAGAAGGGGAAAAGGCCAATTTCTTGCATTGCTAATAGCTTCAAGACATTTCAAAGTTCTTTGAAATTTTTTTATCAGGTACAAGAAAGGTGCTAATGATACCCTGAAATACTTCCCTGCATTTCTTTCTAAGGTGCAAGTGGGATTCATAACCATCTAGGAATGAATTAATAGAAAACTGGTGCAAGATTACTTGAACGTAGCAGAGTTAATAACATCCCAGAGAACTGCAATTTGAGACATCCCACATAGTACTATGGTTTTATTTACAAGTGGCTTATAGATTTCAGAGGCACTGCACAGACAGGAATCACACATATCAGGATCCCGCAAGACTAATAGGAGAATGGAGCATTAATTATTGCAAGACATGGCTGTAAAGAAGAGAGTGACCTGCTAGACTAAGATAACTTACTGATTAGTGGTTTTTGAAATGTGATCTCGAACTTTACAGTGGAGACAATGAAGGGAAGGTCTAGCAGATTTGTTTCCGGCATGGGTAAATATGTCAGTGACTTCCCTCAGGCGGCCTCAAAGCCTAGTAGTAACAGGGAAGGAACCTTGTCCAAAAGTGTTGAGAAGGGAATGACTATTTTGAAGTGATTCACTGAACTGGGTTATTGACTAGGCCTTTAATTTTCCAATATTCTTAAATGTTATTTTTTTAATGTATTATTGAACAACAAGATCATTTCTGATTTCTACCAACAGAAGCTGTTGTCTAAGGGGGGAGAATCTTAAATCTTTTCTGCTTAGGACAAACCAGTACTTTCCTGCAGTATGTCTATCAGACCAGCTGAAGCCAGAAATGCCTAAAAAGAAAATCACTGACTTGCTGTAGTTAAATAAATGAAAAACAAAACACAGAAGTATTGAGTTGTTCTACTTACGTCATAAACCTGGGGACTTGTCAGACAGCGGGCTATCAGGCCACACCAGCTGGGTAGAGTTGTGGTCAATGGAGGGCCACTGTGAGTGAGAATTGGCTTCAAATAACTTAAGTAGTTAAGGAAAACACACCATTGCTCGACAACCACTACTGAAAATAAAAAGACAATTGTACATAAATGAGGTTTTGCCTTTGAACTCTGCTACTCAATAACTGTACATAAAACATCTCCCCAACATTTTCCCTTTGATCCTCTCAAGAGCAGTCTCCTTACTCTCACATCTTCTGCATGGACAACTAGCTAACTCTCTTCTTAGAAGTTTCATACAGTTCTGTTGTTTCCAGCTTCTGGGCTCTCTAAAGTAAAAAGGAGCAAGTAAAGGTACAAGTGCTTTAGTGTGAAAGGGTCCAAGGGTATTTCTGCTCTGAAGGTGGAAGCATGGTGTCAAGGTTGCAAGCTAGAAGTAAAAAGGTGATATTCCTATGTGGCTCAACACAAGGAATCGAGACACTGCTCATCCAGCATCCTCAAAGCAATACAGCCAACTGATCTGCCAGCTGCTTACTGAGCCACTGAGGTGCAACCAGTAAGGGTCAAAGACACTTCTGCTGTGCACATATACATATTCCACACAGCCTCAGAAGGGCAAAGCGAGAACTGTATGGCAAGAACCATGTAATACAGCATGGAAGCAAAACAATTCTACCTAGATTACATTCAGGAAAAGAAAGGTGTTTTTACATCACTTTTCATAGATCTGCTCCCAATTAAATCCATATTTGTTCACATGAGTAGTCCAGACTGATGATATGCCTGAAAAAAATGCTCAAGAGTCAAAAAACGTGTCCTTGCTACAGAGCAGCATGCTGATCTTGACTGGCACATGAGTCAGTCTGGTTATTTTAAATGTAAATATATATCTTGCAAATATTCTAGTTACTTTCCTCGGACTCCAAGCATGGAGAGAATCAAGTCTATTTGCAAATAGAACAGTTTCCCTGATCCTCTCAACAGATGAAGATGCTTAGGGGACAGAGGGGGTTAAAAAAGGGGCTGTTCTAGCAGAGAGCTATCTCTGTGTCTTTAGCGTCTTTACTTGAGCAGAGTTATGTTTCCTGCGTTCCTCCTTCACTGACAGTACGGTTACACCCATTCCTGGAAAGAAACAAACTAGGCCCTTGCACTAACCTGCCGGCCTCCACACTGCCCTGTGGCAGACAGGCATGCAGCAACTCAGTCATAAGAAAACAAACCTAGTAAAAGACTTCTGGTACTTCATCAAAATTGCAGTTTTCTTCGTGTTTAACAGTTGTGGGTGAACCCAGGGAACAGCCCATGACATTAAATGAACTCTGCATTCCACAGGAATGAAGTTCCTGCTTATCCATGTGTACAGAGCTCTGCAGGCAGTGGCCAGCACTGGAGCACGCTGCCATCTCTTACTCGCATCTTTTTTGAGTTAAGTTCCTTGCAAAGAGTGAATTTTGAGACAATCTGCCTTTCTACCCGGAAACCAAGTGAATGCATCTGAAAAAATACTTTGACATTTAGCCATAGATTTAGAGTTGGTAATTCTAAAGATCATCTCATCTGTGCAATTCAAGCTGACCCAGCCAATGTTTATCTGAGTGCATCCTTGCAACATAAGGAGGAAGCTTTTACCTCCAACATACAGTTCTGCCTCTGGATGTCAGTTTCCTTGGCACAAACTTCACAGAAACCTTTCCTAAATATTGCTAGTCACCACTGAAAACAGCAAATGCACTATCAGTATCCTTTAAGTTTCTGTGAAACAGGTAGTTAGGCTGTCATTTTCTCCAGGCGTTCCCCCTGCCCTTGCTGCAGCTGCTGGGGACTGCACTCATGCTAGTGTCAGCCAAGGGACATCAGAATTACCAACTACTCCTTCTTTCATCAGGCTCATCCCTTTTGTAAAGTCAGAGGAAGAGGATAGCTCTACTTCCTTCTTAAAAAGAAAAAAGAAGCGGTCAGCCACTGCCAGATCCTTCCACGCTCTTGACACCAAAGATTTGTGTTTTGTTGCTGGGGGGTATTTTAATAGCAAAAATTGACCTTGATGCCCTTTGACAGCAGCCATTACAACTCAAAACCTTAACTTGAAATGACTAACATTTGTGAATATTTAAACTAGCACATACACTTATTTCTGGGCTTTGGCTCAATATTGCTGCATCTGCAAGCCTTGCTCACAAAGATTTTATCCCAAAGAGGCAAGACCCTATTAGGATCTGAATGCTTTCAATACACTACCAGAGCTTGCCTCAGTGGGAAAGCTTCATGCACGAGGCATGGAAGGAAACTACTGTGCTCCAACCTGGCCAGCATTCCCTCTCCAACCAACGGCAAAGACCCCATTGAAAAGCCTCACTCCTCAGATGCAACCTGCAACAAAATACACAAAATTACCTGTGACATAGCCTTAATTTAACTGCCCCAGAAGTTACTAGGAATCAGGAATCAACATTTCTTTGTGTTTCTGGGTATAAGAGACTTGTCATAGCCACAAGATTGTCTTTGTTGTTTTCAACTAAGTGAATGTAAGCTGTTAAAGAGGAGCACCTGTATGACATAGTGATGAAGAATAAGTTAAAGGATGTTAAAAAAAAAAAAAGCAAGCACATGAAAGTCAGGGCAGCTACACAAAAATTGCTCAGGACCCTAAATAAGTCTGTCTAAATGGCATAATAATAGCTTCAGAAAGGTTCTACAGTACTATATACACACAGTGGGATGCTCTCTTTTAACACCCGTACTAAGTTCTGGACATATTTGAGAAGATAAGCTGGATCTCATGTAGATTTTTAGTTCCTCTTTAGAAATCAACCATTGATTTGGGACTACATTACAAAAGCAAATGCCTCCACAGAGCAATGAGTTGAGACTTAGACATGTACAATGAACTGGAAAACTAGTTTGTGCTATGAGCATCAGTGAAGATGAGAACAGATTAATAGACCAAATCTGAGAACCTGAAATAGTTAATCGGCTACCTTACTGTTTAGAAAGAAAGTTCAACTCCTGGAACTGCCTGATTTCTGTCCTCCAGCAAGTGCCACATACCACATATCAGAGAAAGGAAAGGTCTATCTGCTGAGCCAGTGAGTTCAGTCTTCAGTTCTGTCTCTTGAACCTGTCAGATACTTGAGAGTTAAACAGTAAAAAGATCAAGTGCTTAAGACTACAGACAGGTACATGGAAAGGAAAAAGGTGAACATTTCATGCCCTGAAGCTAAGTTGTGTTTTCAAAAGGATACTTATGGTCAAAGCTATACCACAGCCTGAAGAGCCAAGCACTTTCCTGCTTTGTCCTGTTCCTTCTTGCAGAATCTGGGCCATCCTAAAAGACAAACACATAGTCAATTACTTCAGACAGAAAAAACCCCAAATGATACATGCCAATAATTCACATTACAATGCCCTGTCAAAAAAAGCCAAGTTACTTCAATGCTGTACTTGGAATGCAGAATAAAGCTATTTAGAGTCCTGTTTATACTGAGAAGGTTACTTTCCCTAGAAAGACCAGAGAAACAGGCTGTTTTCATTGCACTCAAGTTACCTTAACAAGCCCTCTCCCATCAAGTTTCCTGGAGTCTAAAACCTCTGCACTGTTAGTGCAGTAATGGACAATGAAATAACTTCAGAACAGACAAATAGACTTCACTGATATTCCAGACTGATTCCTATTCATTGCTTGGTTGGCTTCCTTTACTTTAGGTCTCAGTCTAACTCTAGATTTAACTCTAGGTTTAATGTTCCTTTCTTAAGCCCATTGCTTTATTTAAAGAACAAGGGAAATTACCATACCTGATAAACTCTCAGAAACCTGGTAAAATATATCACATATAAAAGAAATATGCTTAACAGGGACTCCACATAAAAATCACATTTGAGAGAGGTCATGCCAATTCAGAAATGCTGGATCAACCCTGGAAGGGCTAACAGTATAAATATAATATCTTAACTAGCCATGCTGCAAGTCATCACACCAGCTGATCTGCAGCTGCACTTGGTTGTAGTTTTGTTAGTGTTTGGGGGTTTTTGGGTGTTTTGCTTGGTGTTTTTGTTTTGCTGGTTGTTTCGTTTGCCTTTTTTTTTTTTTTTTTCCGGCCAGAGGCCAGAGTTAAACGCAGGAAAACAGATGGGTGGCTTGTATGAATCATCTTCCAAACTACTGGAAAAGAACAAGACAGGGCTTCCCTGTAAAAAAACCCAAGGTCCACCAGGAGTTAAAGCCTAGTACACTCACTCCCTCCCCTCCCCAAATGATATATTTTCTTTAACTGTGACATGATGCTAAATTTGGCTTGGTGAAAGAAAGGGGAATCCAGAGGGAACTAACTAATGGACTCCATTAGGAATGCAATGCACAGTTAAAGGGGGAAACAAATGGGTAAGTTCTTTTTGTTTAGATGGGAAGAAAGCAAATAAGATATTTCCACAGCAGACTGTGAATGAGAACAGAATACCCAGACTCTGTTTCCTGTTAAAGCAATTCCTCAATTGCTAACAAGCTCAGTGTGAACTGCCCAAAGCCATCATACTACGATACCACTTCCTAACCATGGTTTTATGCAGTAATTGTAGGCCTTCATTGTAAAAGGTATTTTGAAGCCTGGACTTCTGGTCGCTTACAGACACAAAAATAAGTTCACCCTTTCTGGTAGCTAACTCCACCATTTCAGAATTTATTTTGTGTGCTAGACACAGGCTTCTACAAAGAACAGAGAGATGCCTAATGCAGTTTCTGCAATGAATGAGATGCTTGTTGAGCAAGTAACTCCTACTTGTACAGTATGTGACAGGGGAAAAAAAGAAAAAAACAAAGAAAAGCAAGGCAGGAGAAACAACTAAGAAAGCTAATCCCAAATACATGCATCTATCTGTGATGAGCCTCAACATCAGCATCATACAACCCGAGGTTTACGAAGCAGAGTTCACACACTTGCTCTCTAAACATCCTCTGCATCCAAAGTCATCTGTCATTCAGCTTCCTCTGGAAGGTTCCTACATAAGCAACCAGTTGTACTACTGAACAATTAGTGTCAAGCAGAACTCTTGGAGAATGCAAACTAAGGTCTAGACAGAGGAAACTCCCAGTTAAGCTTCAGGAAATACTGAGTTGTTTTGTTTTTTAACAGACCTTTCATTCCTCCTGCAAATTCACTCAGTCTATGGATGAGCAAAACTAAAATTTCTGCTATGAACAACATTCTTCCAACGATCTTGTTTGCCAGTAGCATATTTCAGGGAAAAAAAGTCAACTCTTAGGTTATCATTGATGCGTAGAAAGCTTCACTAAAGAGCCACAGCAACAGTTTGCTGAATATAAATGGCAGTTTTCCGGTGCTCCTTCTGCTTCATACAGGTGGTAGGTAGTATAGGCAGGATCCAGCTGGCTTGTGGTACAATATAGATTAGCAAACTTCATCTTTGATTCTATGCAAACCAAAGAGCCAAGTTTTGGCATCAGTTATTGAGCAGGAGCAAGAGTATTATCTCTGGGTCAGAACTAGGAAGAACTATTTATGCAGTAGCATTCTTAAAAGCAAGCATGTTGGATAGGTGGGGGGAGCAGTAGGACAGCACATTGTTAAATAAAGCGTATTAGTAGATTTGGGAAGGTTTGTATACATATATATGTATGTATACACAAAACTTTGTACACGACAACACTACACCCAACACCACAGAATGTTTTTTGGTGGGTATTACTTCAATATTATTACTTGAAATCCATTACTGACTTGCCAGCTAGAAGAGAAAGGTTTTATCCATGTATACAACTTAATGCAGTTCTCCATCATTTTAGCTATAAAATAAGATCAGCTTAATAGAGTAGTTATGTAATTACTTACTCCTTGCAAGACTTGGAAGCTCTCATTAGTAGGTGGAGGATCCTGATCTGGGTCAACCCCAACCCTACAGAAACATTAGGAAAACAAAGCAAGTGGTGTTACTGAGGGTTGTAAATGCTGTAAGTTTGGCAGAATGCATTTTAGAAGCACTTTAAGCACCCAGCAAAGCTGCATTCAGAGAGGTTACAAGAATAGTTTGAGGAAGAGGTGAACATTATTCCCTTGCAGTTACATAGCTACAAACAAGATATTTTTTACTCAAGAAGCAACTGCCTGTAGACAACAGCTTTAACTCCAGCTTGGCATCAGCTTTAACTGCTTACCTTTACCTTTGTTTCCAAACCTTTTAGGACATTGGAAAATACTATTTTTGGCTTACAAAGTGAGTGACATCGTCTTCAGTGGAGAACATCCCTCATGCCCAGCAGGAAGAAACCAGAAACTAAGGATAAAGTCCAACCTAAATTTTTGACACAGCAAAGAACTTAACTGCCAGATAAGCCTGAGAATGCCTCAGGTGCATGACTTTAAAAAGACACACAAACACCCCAACGTTTAATGCGCTGTAGGAAGCACCAAAAATATTTTATGAAGACTATAATGTTAATTTGCTGCAACTTTCACGCACCTAACACAAGGTGGATTAACAAGTGGTTTGCAGTCCAGCCTCCCACCTGAGTGAGGCAGAGTTTGTATAATGAAATGGTGGGTGATGACAGAATAATAGGCTAAGAAGAAGCTGTCTACCCACTTCTGCATAGTTAGCAAGCATCTGATTACTGAACCCTCCTTTCACATAGGGCTCCTATCCAAGATGGGTATTTAATCCTGGTAATTGTGTTCAGGTTTTTCTGGTCTGTTTCAGGGGTAGCTATTTGTTAAGATTGGACTTGTCTAGCTTAAAATCCTATTCATGCCTAAATCTCTGTCATCTCTTGTAGAACCTAAACCTCTAATCTCAAATGTTAGATAAGATTTTCAGTCTCCAATGTGTTGCATTTCAGTCCCACCATACTGCATACTAAGTGCGGGAAAAGTCACGCAACAGCCATTTCAGACAATAAGTTTTGGTAACTTCTTCATTTCTCTTCTCTTAGAAGGAACTGGGCTGGTTTAGTGCAATTCCTTGTTACTTAGACTTTATGTCAACTATTTATAGTCACGGTGTTTATGCAGCAGCGTTGAGGATCACCAGAAACCAACAGAACCTTGCTGGCAAGGTCCCAGAGACACCATGCTTGCATAAGGATGAATCTAACAAAAGAGAACACCTTCAAATAGCTTCCAGGGCAGCATTTTCTAATTGAACAATGAAAGAAGAAAAGTAGGCATTGAACTAAAGTTTTAAGTCATCATTCTTGTGGACACATAGCCAGTGGATTCACAGCCATTTCAAGGTGTCACATAACTTAATGTAGTTCAGGGAAAATCCAGAAGGCCACTCTGGAGCAGCCTTATATGAAACTAGTGCTGACCCAGTCCTCTGCTTGTTTGTTTTTTGGGTTTTTTCTGAGTCTCTTGTCTTTCCTCAGCACTTCCTTTTCCCACCTATAGTGTCATCTTGAACTTTAGGCATGTTTAGCCTAGGAATCCATTGGCACTGACCAGCCTCAGAACTGAAAGCTTCGCCACTTTAAGGGAACACTGACTAGACAGATTGAGTACTGGATTGTAACACATGCTAAAATAAAACACCACACACAAGAACTCTGAGAGATTACAAGGGCTGAGATGTTACAGCTTAGGCTATCGCTACATCAGAAGGGTTTTCTGCAGACAAATTAGTTACCTAATGAAGCCTCATGCAGAACGCTGGCAAGCAACATCAGAAAATCAATTGAGTATGGCAATACATACATATATACACGAGATTGCACATGCCTAAGGACACATGAAAATAAGAGAAAAGTAATTGTGGCTTTCCAAACTCCATCTGCACATTAGGAAGGTTCAGTCGCTATTGCCACAACCAAACTCATGTGAGTTCAAGAAGCTCATTCCAAAAGGTGAACATAGCTTGCATTCCCTAAATAGTTTTTGCTCCCTGGGCTACCCATTCACTTCACAGTACATAAGAAAGCCAAACAATTCAGAATGTCTCGGGTTTTACACGACTTACAAGGCTGTGCATTTGTTTTGAGGATTTTAAGTGCCCAGAGGAGGGAAAGGCGGCTTAATGAAGCATCAAAGCAGGACAACCATACTGTCCAGTGAAAAGTCATAGTACATCACAAGCCAGGTGTTTAGGTTCAGTGTTGTGCTGAAGAGGAAAAGAAAACTTTTCTACATTAAAATGGTTCAGGTTTAAGAAAAAATCTTACTACAGGTGTTTCTTTCAATATTGAAAGAGTACATCCACACAGACTTGTCATATAACAATTTTTTCAAAGTGATTCTAGAGGTGAATTTATATTTTAAATATTTCTAAGTAATTCTTACCTGTAAACTGCCTTTTTATTTTTTAAATTTCACTTTCAAAGAGTGTTACTCAATTCACAGACTAACAAAATACATTTTCATTTTGAATTTTCACAACTATTTTTTGTATCTTTCAAACAGCATGCAGTGTCTCTTATCCTCTCCTCTCGCATGAATTGTATAGGAAGCTTTTGTAACAAGTCTGTGAGTTTAAGTTTCAAAGTATATGCACACTAGGATCATATTTTTGCAGGCCCTGCACCCAAATTTCTAAGATACCGTCTTTATCCCCTGAAACAAAACAATACCAAAAACCAGTAAAGTCTCTCCAAACTTCCTTTACAGTGAAGAAAAGCACAGAAAACATTTAGTTCCTTCATCCTTACTTAACTCTTTCCATAATTAGAAGTATGAGTGTAAAGTTGATGCAAGCACATCTTCAGCATTGATTTTTTTTTTTTCAGGTAGTTAAAAGAAAAAAACCCATCTCACATACTCAAGCACATTTAAAAAGCTTCCTATGATTTAAATGCGGTGTAAAGGGTAATATCAGTTCTCATTTAAAAATATTTTCTAAATTATTATAGGAAAAATATTATTAGGTGGATTTACACAGATCTCCCAGAGATCAGGGGCACAGAGAGGGTAGCCTTGTTAATGGCTGTGGTGTTTTGCTCAAACCCCATAGCAGACAGACAAGTGAGGAAAGACTGGCTGAAAACAGTGCTTTGTTGAAGAGGCACAGTCTGTGTGATGGGGACTGAAGGGCACGTCAGCTGTGGGACTGCCAAGGCCAAGGTAGTGCAGGTGCCAGCAAGCATCTTCATTTTCCCCTCCACTCTTTCTGAAAGCCCTTTGAGGCAGTCATGTGTGGATTCCCCAAGGATATAAAGTAGAAGTTCAAATACGTAACTCTTAAAAAGATTTCAGATGAAGAATGTCAGTCTTTTAGCTGTAACAATGCACATATGTCTCAAAACTGGTGAAAAATCCATCTATTTCCCCCACTGGAATCACTTTGGTATCTGACAGATACCTTATTACTCCAGTACAGACAGTTACTAGTACACAAAATTCAGACACCTTTATTTCTGCCTTGGGAATTTCACTGGAACCTGTAGACAGGGGTATGCCACAATAAAAATTAATTCAATTTATGTATAATTCTTCACTCCTCCCTAGTGAAAATATTATTTTAAGGCACAAAAGGCTTTTCATGCTTTAAGAGCTCTGTGATGTCAAAGGGACTAGCCTTGAGCTTGCTCCTAAAGCCCAATACTAAAGCATCACATTTCTGCTCCTAACTGACTTGACCTTCTTGGTCCTTATCCTACAGCTACAACTCCAGCATCACACGTAGGGGAGCAGTTACTCAGATTTGATCCCTCACATGCTAAGCCTATGTATAATTCAGAAATTTAAACGCTGTGGTAGAAAGTGGCTGACACAAAGAATTAGAGCTAGACAGACGAGAATGAATGGCTATATATATATATATATATATATAAATAGAACTACTTTAAGTTCTCTACTATGTAATTTTTTAATGGGTAGAACTGTTTCTTTTGTTACTTCAGCAACCTTTGAAAGACCCTGCAACACACAGATGACAAGTTACCAAATACCAGGCTTCATTACATTATAGCATATGTTAAGTACTGTGACAACAGCCAAGAATGACTGTAACAGATATTTGTTCTCAGATTCTTGGTTAAAGCTCACATACTGCATCTCCAGCAAATTTAGCAGTGTGCTGGGAACCTTCAAGTGTGACAAGATACGTGAAAAACTTACCAATGCCCCATTCCAGAGAGTTTTCTTTACATAAATATTCTGTATATATCTGTAATCGCATACATATACATGCAAATACACAATCTCCTATAGATGTAGTTGGAGATTCACCTTATTTTAAATTGTCTCTCTAACCTCTATCAGTTCTAAAAAACCCCAAACCAGAATCTTAGTCTTCTCTGGTTGATATCTCCATTCTTATTAGCAGCTTCCTATAAAGAATGTGAAAACCCTCATACATCCCCAAACAGGCTGGGCTAAATTATCCACAAAGACCCTTCCAACCTGAAGACTTGCGTATTTGAAGGATTGTATGAAATAACCCCAAGGAATGCTTAAGAATACCTGTGTGATTAAGGATCATAGGATCACATCCATGATTTCTCAGCTTTCAAGTCTTCCAAGGCTAGTTTTCCTTCATTAAATACCCATACACAGAGTTAAATAATGTGTTTTGTGGTGTCATTTTTTTAAAACTAAAAACATAATGTGTGATCCACACACTCACAGCTCAGAGTAAGAGAACACACTCATAATTGAGGAACATCTACAGCACTCTGCAGAGAAGAAGCAGCAGATACATGCCATAGTATAGAGAAAGAACACCCACTTAGTATTACAAAGATGAAGAAAGCCAAGCACCAGGTTAATTTGGTATCAAGGAAAGCACAGTGTCACCTGGAATACAGCCAGCTGCTTTCACTCATCTCTTCCACCGATGGAACATGGTCACCAACTCTGGTACAGTACAAGAATGCAATGTGAGTAACAAAATGCTCATGAGATGGGAGCTTCACAGAGCTCTTCAGCAAAACAAAGCAAACAAACAAAAAAAGCCCCTACCCAATCAAAAAAGACAAAACATACATGAAAACAATGGCAGAGTAATGACAAAGTGACCAAAAAAACCCAAAATTAACAGCAGCAGCCATTTATGATTGACATACCCAGTAATATTCTTCATTTGTTCAGATTCCTGCTGCAAAGAACCTGTATTAATGACAGACTACCTCCCCCAGAAAACTAGATTCAATATGTCTCTGCTGAGCTGCTGCAGACACAGAGCTGATCTAAGACAGTTCCTACCACTTCAGACCTGCACATGGTCTGAAAGAGAAAGGGTAATCCAAAAGGGCAGTCACGGGAAGCTATGCTTACATGAGAGGGGTGATCAATACTGCCTGGTCTCAGAGCAACCCAATTCAACTGGTAATAAGCACTAAATCACTCTGCTGGTTTAACTAACAATTTTTAACTTAATTAATATCCAGTCATAGCAGAGTGTGTCTTTACTCCTTGCTTTGCCTTTCTCAATTGTGTTTGTGGGAGGCTTTTTAGGTACAAATGAAATCATGTTTTGTTTTCTAGTCTGTTCCACACAAATTCCTTATCAGCTTGTGAGTTCTTGTTCCCCCCCCCATTTTTCCATGGAGGCATGCATCATGAACTACATATTGCTTATATGAAATGAAAGCCCATATGATCAGAAATCCACAGAGACCTCACTTTACAAAAAACACACCTTGACTCATGATAAACTAAATATTTAAGGCCCTAACTTGTGATACAAAGAGCATGTACTCATAATCCTTGAATGTCGAGGTAAATACCAGACTTCAGACAGATTTGTTTTGAACCCCAGGTTCAATGGCCCTTCTCCCATACCGACATACACTCCAGGTCAGAGCACTCTGCTTCAAAAGGCCAGATCTGAGATGACTCCACATTTACAGCAAAAATTAAAATTAAAAGCTAGCCAATAACTTCCTTTCTATGACTTCTTTCTCTTTGCTGTGTCCTTGCCAAGTTAGTATACTAAAGTTTTCCCAGATGTCTGTAATGAGTGCAGCATTTTTGGAAAATTTTAGCTGTTTTGGAAGAGTTCAACTGTTTTTCAGAAGGTGGCTGAGGAAGAAGGGAACTCCCACCACTATCTTTAAAAAAAAAAAAACCAACAAAAAACCCTCCAAAAAGACCAATATCCCCTCCCTCCCCCCAAAACCCAATCACTAAAAAACCCTGGAATTAGGAAATGTTGTTTCAGGTTATTTTAAGGATGCCTTTGGGTACTTGTTTACTTCACCTAACCAAGACAATGACTCCTTATACTGTCTCTTAGTATGTTTTTTACTGGATCTAACCAAGATAATGACTCCTAAAACTGCTGGCTGAGGCTTGTCAGAGCTTGGTGGTTAAACTCATATCATCCACGTGCTCTAGATGTGTCTCAACCCAACTCCTACAGCATTTGGGCCTTCCCCACACTTTTTCTCTCTGGTGTGACTTGCTATGTTTCAGACCACAAGAATAAAGATAAGGAAACATCCCCTATGCTTAGTTCTGGACTTACAGAGAAAAAGTCTACTAACAAAAAGCCCCAGAAGGATGAGGCTGGAGGTTTGGAGGCTGCACTGCACTTCCATTAGGGGAGATTCAAAATTGATGATGAAAAACTAGAGACTGAGAAAGGAGGAGGAAGACTGGAAAACTAGACAGGGAAAGACAACTGGAGAAAACAGTCCAGAATAAGAGATGAGCAAACACAGGCCATCACAGAGGGGAAGGGACAACACTTGTGTCTGCGCATCAACCTTTAAAGGTAGGAGAGAGTGGCTAGAAGGCATTGAAGGATCTAAGTCGTAGAATAATAGAAACAGCTGCTAACCAGGAGGATGTAACTTCCTATCAGGCATCCACTGCACCAGTCTGGAACACAGCATGAGGCTGGATCCCAGCATCAATACGAATCACACTGAGATATGGTATTTAAGAAATACCTTTTTTATTGTTGGACCACCCTGGCTAAGAAAATAGAGTTATAACCTGAGACTGCCACCAAGCTGATGGTTTTACCACCATCCCAGATAATTAGGTAGTTTACATAGCAACTGTGTGAGAGTTAGTGTTTCCAGACTTTTCAGTTTGTTCTTTTAAAGAAAAAAAAATTAAATCACAAAAAAGAAAGCTCTTAAAAATATTGGACATTCAAAGCCAGGCATAATGCAGTAAACATTTAAGTTGCCATTGCCTGTACAACCTTTATTTTTTATGGTACAAAGATACCTAAAATATTTTAAATTGTAAGGTATAATGTTTTGAGATTTAGAAGAAAGGTTGCTAAGTACAACTGAAATTACTTCATTAAAATAAGCACTAAATTCCTCAAATTCAGCAGATTATGAAGAAGAGGAAGGCATTAATCTATGTGTTGCTTCATTTAACATGAAAAGAACCAGGTCACTAACCTCTAATGAGAAATGGAAAACACATTGTTTTGCAATACAAATGCTGGGAGTTCCCTTTTTACCCCATGACAGATAAATGAAAGGAGAAGTCAGCTATTTTTTTAGACATGAGGGATTTTGCCAGTGGTTTTGATTTACAGAGCTCTCAAGTTTGCCAGAACCGTTAAAGTTTCAGTCAGGAAATTGTTCCTTCATTTACATCTCAAAGGATGAGAGTATGTTTCCAATATCCAAATCATGCATTAGTTTCTAAGAAAAAAGCCTACTACTAAAAATATAACTGTTTACCACTCAAATGCTTGGATATGTCTCACTGATAGACAGCCAAGAAATTCAGACACATGATATCATGACTTTAACTCCAGTTTCTGGGGCTAATTTTTAATTTGCTCAGCATCAAGTGGCAGAAATCAAAAGTATCTAAAGAATCCATTATTTTTTAGTAAGATTTGCTGTCATGACCTCACTTTTCTGACCAGTTAAGCAGTGAACTGAATTTAAGTCTCTGCTACAAGTCACAGGTCCTTTGCTTAGCTGTACATTAAAGCCTGATCAGGGGGCTCTGGGTACAGAGGTCACATACTCTATCTGGAAAGATACCTGCTCATCTGAATACTTGAGACATTCAGAACAGCAAGAGGAGGCAGAGGATATATTTGTCAACTTCCTCCTTATGCTGCTTTTAACAAAAGCTGATTTTCATGCGAGCCTCTCCATCCCTTACCTACTTAAATACTTCATATCACGGGAGAGAAGGGACAAACCCTAAGTAAAGAGCCAAGCATACATCCCAACTGATACCATACAACTGATGGTGTGGTCAGAAACATGTGCCTCTGCCTCTAAGCCACAGCAGAGCAATTCTGGATCCTTGTGTAGGCATTGCCCCTTGCATGCATGCAGCTGCTTCCCCACGAACACAGCCAGGCTGAAAGTCTGGGCTGGACTCAGCTCTCTGGTGCTGTTCACTTAAATCAAGCAGGCATAAACCACAGATAAGGCCCTTTGGTGTTGATATCTGTCTCAGTTCTTCTGACTTGTCCAGCACAACAGACATGCACCTGCAGTTCCTAGAGAGGGAGGTCAGCCCATGGCAGTCCACAGGAACTCTTGAAGGGGCCACCCAGAAACCCCACTGATGAGCAGAGCAGTATCCACAGATTGACAGTAACACCACTCTGCCACGCTGTGACCAGGTAAGATAAACCAGACCGAAGAGTCAGCCAGCTTGGAACACTCTTCATTAAAGCAGGCCCTTGCCTTGTATATACATCCACACTGCAACAAGACCAACTACTTCATGAGGACTTTGCAATGGCTGACTAGCTCCCCATCCTTCCTTCCACAGAGACCAAAGTCAACCAGGATACAAGTGGTATGAACTTCACACCACAATTGAACTTTAAGGAGTCCACACAAATCCTGACATTTAAGTTCAACATACAAATGGCATTACTTTTCTACATCCTTTCACTTTATCTAAGAGCCAAACGACCTTTTATCTTTTAACCTCTTTTCTGCTAAATAATCCTGTATGTGACCACTACTTGTTTCCAGTCTCTGGCAACCTAACCTAAAGGGCATGTGCCAAGGCTCATAATGCAGCCCAGGGACAAGTCACCTCCTGTGCAGCCCCAGGACCGCACCAGCACTATCCACTGTGCTGCTGAGCGAGGCACTGGCACAGCACCTCATCTTCATCTCCTCCTGCCTGCCTCTTCCGTTGGGTAGAAAGGGAAGGAAAAGTGGCATAACTTTAAAATTCATCTGGAAACTAATTTGTCCCTTTTTAAAATTTGCCGTGTCAGAGAGGACTTCTTTTCCAACAGAAAGGGCTTTAGCGCCGTTGCTAATGCTCGATCAGCTGCACACGGCCGCCACCTCCTGGCACAAAGTTGATGTCACGAGGTCCCAGAAAGTGCAGATCACCACTGGCAGGGCAGAGCCTATCGGGCCAGATGTAGGCAGATCCACGTAGTTCTCTAAAATGCTTTCTACGTGGAGCTCCCTTGCGAAATACAAATAATCCTTCCCTTAAGGGGGAAGTTAACCATTTATTTTCTGTCAACTACGACTAACAAATGACAATTGAAGTTACTGCTTATTAGCAGCAGTGGGTAAATCCCCCCAAAAAACCCCAAAAAATAACCAAAAAAAAAATTCCGAACAAACAAATGAAATTACCCAAAAAAACAAACTGCACAAACACCAAAACCCCCAACCTAAAGCTAATCACTTAAAACTACGGTTCCGCCAACTACCTTTTGGCAGATGCTCCTCTAGGTATCACAGCCCTTACAGCTGTTCTGCCTTGTTGGTCACATTGCTGATTTTTGCAAGGATAACCTACTCGAAGGGTAAGTCTGGAACAGGTACGATGCTAGGCCTTTCTGTCTATAGAAGCAACTCATCAGCCAGGCTTGTGGAGTCTCATTACTGAAGTAGATGAGTCCTGCTAAAGGAGTAAGTGCATAATCTTGGATGCTTCCTGAGCTCATTGTGGGAGGGTAGGGAAGAAAACAACAAAAAAAAAAAGTTGCTACCTTAGAACTATTTTCCAGTTGTCCAGGAGCTGGGCCACATGCAAGAATTTGGTCCTGTCCTACTGCTGATGACTGCAGGAGCTCTGTGGCAGGGGGTAGTGGTTGACTGCACTCAAAAGCTACCTTCTGATACAGGCAGAATGAACACAATTCCGCTTCACTTAGTTGGTCAGCAGCACATCTGTCCCTTGCTGGATGACAAGATTTGAAGGGAATATCCAGCCATGATGCTTCCTCAACAAAAGAAGTGCAGGCAACAGGACAGAAGGCTCAGGCTGCCAGCACTTATGATGAGAGCTGTTACAGTAAAATTTGTTCACCTGGTTGTATTTATGCTTAGGAAAGTGCTTTGGAATCCACTCAAATGGAGATCAGATAAGGAATCTCCTCACATTGGCCATCACAGAGGCTGCAGGCAGATCTTGGCAGACTTTGCTCATCCACTGTAAGCAGACCTCAAGCGGCGCTCTTACCTGTGTAGTGCTGGCCAGAACTCATCTCCTGCTCCTTATACCCCATGCCTTGGAAAGTCCATGCACACTGCCAGTTGCACAGACACTGTGCCTCCCCTGCTTCCAGAGGCATATTAGTACAGCTGCTCCTTATATACCATCATCAGACAGATGTCTCCTGTTCTCAGAGGTGCCAAACAGAAAGTGGCACATGGCACCTATTCCAGGTACCTATCTAGAAAGCTGTTACACAGCCCTCACATGGGAAAAGAAACCAGTCAGGCTGGGCTTAGAAGCATCATTAGTGAATGTGAGATATCACATCTTAATGACACAACTGTGCTGACACTGGGTGGCCTGCAGAGAGCCTGACTACATGAAGTGTTGCTTCTTTCTGGTGTGCAAGCCAAACATCTGGAACTCACATTTAAAGATATTTTTAAAGGAGAGAAATAGATTCATTTGGCACCAAAAAAAAAAGAAAAAAAAAAAAAAGAATCGGATTTCCCAATATTGACTGTTAGTCAGAGCTGAGATACTGCAAATTGCTGCTGAAATGTCTGTGTCCAGCTAGAAGCATACTACTTTCTATGAGAAGAGTTCACAAGCATTTCTGTGAGTCTGATCGTTGGTTTGTTTGGTTTTTTTTGCCAACCCAGAAAGCACGAGCTACCTGTTGCCACAAGCAGTCTACTGAAGTTTCCCAAAAGCAGAACTACTCCCTAAGAATGAGCAGTTCTTGTAAAGACTAAAACTGGTTTTATCTAGGATGTTTTTTGTTCCTATTCTCTTATAAAAGAGAGGGATACAAATTCTGGTTAGCACAATTAGAAAGCAAGAAAAGAAAACTTACTAGTGTCAACATAATTTACATATGAAAAATGCACTGAAGGGTTTGTACAGCCTGTATTGTTTTCATTACACTCTATTTATATTTGTCTCACAAAGTGCCAAAACTTTCAGAATTATTATGTATGTGGTCTTTAACAATGATTAATTCATGATTCTGTAGCACATCTGTTGATAAGAATTCTCAAACATGAAAGTATTTGCAGCCCAAAAACACTAAGTATTAGCCAGGATTTATAGTCAAACCTCCCTAATCATGTAACTTAACATTTTCACAGATCTCAAAACAGGAGGAAACACGCCAAGAAGACTAGTAGAATTCCATTTATCCCAGTTCCTTAGATAACATTAGGTTTGTTTGGATAATGTTTAAAGCACATTCAGTTTAGCACCACCCACTAAAGGCTCCATTGAATTTAAAAACTGGAACAGGGCCATTACCAAGGACCAAAAGACAGGGAACTGCTTTAGTATAACATGAAGTTACATAGAACTAGATAGATTAATTCTTTCTTTCCTATATGGGGCTGTTTTATCAGGCAATGCTCTTCTATTTCTTACTTGGCTGACAAGGACTTGATATATCAGAGTGCTGTGGACTGAATCCTGGCAGATCAGTACGTTTTCTTCACCAGTCTACAATTCGTACCTTCCTCTGTAAAATATCCCATTCTAATTACCTACGTATGTATCTATATGTAGATACTTTTCTCCAAATATCATGTTCTAAATGCCTCTAGCAAGTATCAAACAAGTTCGGTAGCACTATGTCAAATTGGCACAGCTGCCTCTAGGAAAGTGAAGTTTCCCCAGCACGCAGTTTCATACAGACCTGATGTTCAGCCACGACAGCATGGGAGTTGTACCTCCACCGACAATCCACACAGTGAAAAAGACGATGAGGAGAGTTGTTGAGAACATCATTTGATGCGAGTAGGTAGCAGTATCTCGTATAGCCAGGGCAAATGCCATGGCTCCCCTGAGGCCTATCAGAAAGAATGAAATAACAGAGCTTCAGAAGTGGACCCATGTCTGTTGGTAACACAGCAACTTCCCTTGCTCATCCCTGCCACACAAGCATAAAATGACGGGCAGAAAGTACTGTGCTCTGGCAGGTTTAGATCTCTTCAGGTTCTCTGATAAATTATGCCCTGGGATGATTTACAACATAATTTGCCCTCCTAATTTTCTTTAACTTAGAGAATCCACAAGTGCTAAGAAAAGGTGTAAATATTCCCAGAAACTAACAGGAAAGGAAGGCAGAAACATACAAGCTGTGGACAACAGGAAAATATTGTGAAAATCAAGTAGCATCCTGAATGCAGATGAAAACGCACACTTTTCCAGTCAAATCCATAACTGAAGGATGAGTTCTTGACATGAAATTTTTTCACTGGAAAAATATTCTAGTCAATACCACCTTCACAGGCAGGCTATATATATTCCCCCTCTCCCCTGCACCCCAGGGCAAAATTCACTAGCAAGAACAATGTCATGGCATTTGGCCATCTGCAGATTTCTTATGTGGGGCAATCATGGGATAGTTATGGTTGGAAAGAACCTATAGCAGTCATCCGGTCCACCTCCCCTGTTCAAGCAATGCCTGTCAACGTGCATTAAGTTGCACAGCACTGTGTCCAGATGGCTTTTGAATACTCCATGGATGGAGACGCTAGAAGCTCTCTGGGTAACCTGTGCCAATTCTTGGACATAATAAAAAGTGTTTCCTGATGTTCAGAGGGAGCCTTCTGTGTTCCAGTTTGTGCCTGTTCTGTCACTGGGCACCACTGGAAATAACTTGGCTCTGTCCTCTTTACACCCTCTTGTATGTAGAGGAATCTCTGGAATTTTTTGAGGATGAACATGTTTAGACACATACTCCATAATTTGCTCTAGATGACAAACTTGAACAGTTGCCCATGTGATGGAAATCATAAGGCAGTTTAAGTCAAATACTCTGCTTTCTCCAGCTAAGTGGGAGAGGGCACCTATAAACACACTTCAATTCTCTCAGCAGGCATCTATTTCTGCACAACAGGTACATCAACTCAGCTTGAAATAACCTTCTGGAAGAGATACATCCCAATTCCCCCAGCCCCTTCAGATGCACTTCAAATGAAAATGCTCTGTTACCAACATGAGATACTGCTTGACATGAGCAGCTAACATTTCAGCATGTCCCTCATCCCAGACATGACACACTCTCCATAAAGGTTGAGAGATACATGATGGCATGCTGCAACAATCAGTAAGCCTTCCATTTAAGACACATGAATGTGGATTATAAAAGGAGAAGGCAGCACTATCAATTTCTTATGAGTTAAAAATAAGGCTTTTAGTATTACCAAAAATTTTACCAAGCTCTTACCTGAGAACATCATCATATGCTGAAAGCTCCAGCTGATCTTATGCCTTCTTCCCAAATTCAACAAGAAGGAGAGGGGGTAGATGTGTGCAGCTCTGCCCAAAAAGATTGCAATCTGTTCACAGCTGATGGTTAAGGACTTCTTTCTCCTGAGCTATGCACTCTTGGGTACCTGGCTTTAACAAGAAGTTTTGGGTTTGCCAGAGGTTTACAGCATGATAGTTAGTGTTTTTGTTACATCTACATATCTGAAGCAGACTTTCACCAATTATATGCACACAGAACTCATTGCACAGAGTGCATATTTTAATATAACCCAGTTTTAAAATGCACAGTGAAATTATACCTAGTATTAAAATGGCCAATTGTACAAATGAAGACTTCATTTTGAAAATCCACACTTTAAACAACCATCATCACCACCATTCAATTATGTGTTTTGGACCAACAGAAATGCAGTCCAACATACAAAGGGCAAACCAACTTAAGAGCAGCAAATGTCCACCTCATTATGGCTCCTGCAGAGTCAAAATCTCCTACAGGCCAGCAAGCATTTAAGACTACAGAGTTATTCAGATTATAAATTGAAAAGCCACTTGTCATCACTAGAATGAAGTTCAAAAACAGCAGCGAAAGTGTTTTGAAGTAATTCATGGCAGTAGGTGGCAAGGTCCTTCCCTCCCTTATTGCAGTGCAGAACAGCTAGTGGATCCAGTGAAGCATTAGAAAGCTGAATGCACTGTCCACTGTCTAAAAAACACTTCAGAACAAACCAGAGTGGTGTGCTGAAATTCTATAAAATGCCAACACAACCAGAAGCCCACCAAACATTGATCGTTTGCTGCTGGGACATGAACATTAGAAGAATGAAACAGCTCTTATGGAAAAGAAATGAAACCATTTAAGAGCTCTAGACACCACTGGGTTGTTGCCATAGCTAAAGTAAAGCAAGAAATTATGTCTCTAGGAAAATGAGATTTTGATTATTACTTTGTACAATAAACCTCACACAATTATTCCAAACAACTTTTGTAGCAGTTCTTTTGAGGACTGCAGAAATCAGACATCAGAAGCCATCATGACCAATGTATGCAGGAAAAATGGCCAAGATGTAGTCATTGACACTGAGGCTCTAGCTCTGCCTTTACAGTCCTGCTTTTTTCTATCAACAATTAATGATAGCTCCACATTTCAGCCCTGCAAGTTAAATCAGTGGGGACTGTATCCGATGAGGAAAACGTGGGTGCCGGTACTAGCTGCCCTCCTCACAAAGGTAGAGAGCCACTCAAAAGGGAACAGAGGTTAAGTGCAATGGTAGAAAAAGATGTGGAAAATGTAACAAAAGATAAATGGGTAGAAAAAAGGAACGAATACTAAAAACAAACCCAAGACAGATAACATAACCCGCGAGAAGATGGAAGGCCACATCAAAGATGAAAAATTGCAGTGCTTAGTATACCAAACATAACTACTCTGTCCGTGTCCTTATTCAATGTCTGCAGGGCTCTGGAGCATTTTTTTAGGTCAGAAAAATGGATGTGAGGTGACACAGGAGAAAATTTATTAGTCTTTCAGAAAAAAAGTAATGGCCAAAGGGAAAAAAGAAACAAATGTGATGAAACCTGAGAACCAGTAGAGTGATGAGAGAAATCAGTAGAAAGAAGGAGAGAAAATAAGTACAGATTAAGCCATCTTTATATGTTTTTACATATGCATTTATATATTTCACTAGATTTTATCTCCATTGCCTATAGCCCTATTTCTAGTGCAGGTAAAAGTAAATCAAGACTAGCTCCCATTGCTTCCTGCACACCTTTAATTGTGCTGAATTGTCAAGCAGCCAGAAATATAGTGAAGGAATAGTTGCACAAATCACTTCAACAGGGACAGGATTCAGAGAGGAATCTAGTGATTCCTAGCCTACATGAGTATGACTACTACAGAAGTGTTCAGTTCTGGGGACTGTGAGAGCCAAGTACCAAGTGAACCAGTGATAACAGCAGAACCTTTCAGTGTGTACCCTTCATATCATGGTCTGCACCACAGCTCAGCTCCTTCATCCTCCCACCACCTGAGATGCTGACCTTACCTCTGAGTCACTGCTTCAAGATTATCTATTCACCCACAAACCTCTTTATGTGCTTGAAGTTTGCTTGCTTTCTTAAGGGACCCTTGGAAGAGAAGAGAAAAACGCATCCTTTTCTAGGCCTCCAGAGTTCAAATACAAGAGCAGCACAAGCAGTGTTGGCTGTCAGTGACCAAATCACAGAGTAAAGAATATTCATTTAGTAATCTAGTGAAATTATATGACTTTATAGTATTACACAGGTACAGAACAACAACTGTGTGGCAACAGAGGCCTTAGGGCTTTGATGTAAGAGATAGCCAAAGATGGCTCTCAAAACTATTGTGCCTGCAAGAATATCAGGGAAACTCAGGCCAGCCACCATTGTCTGTTTCGTAAAGCCAACAGGCATCTTAAATGTTCAGGCACATAAGACAAGAGAGAAACCTCGCACAAAATGAAAAAGGATACAAAAGCTCCAATAATGAAAACTGGGCTGAAAATGTGTTTCTGGAAAGTAAACAGTGCCAAACCCATGTAAGAAAATATGAAGTTCTCAGCCAGGAAGTGCAATACCTCGAAGAGCTGGGGAGAAAAGAGTCACATATTAAAGGCCAAGCAAAAAAAAAGATGCTGTAAAAACAATTGTACATGGACTCCTGCAGCTATACATTGTAAAAGACATCCTTGCCTGCTTAGTGCGACTTCTTGATTCAACTGACAAATTATTGTATGTATAATGTGCCTGGGTAATTCCACAGAAGAGGACAGCCACCACACCTGTGAATAGAACCACATGTAAAAATCAGTCTCTTTACTGGGAGTTCACCACATTCTGTCTCCACAAGTCCCATTAAATTTATATATCGTCCTTAACAGTGAGATTTTATGAACCTTCTTTTCAAGTGAGTGAAATTCCAGGTTAGGGAGGTGGTGTTTGAACCAAACAATTGCCCTTAAAAGCCTTTGTTGCACAGTGAGCTGTACCTTCAAAGACATTGAACAGAACATTAAAAAAAAGCTTTAAACACAAACATCATGTTTCTCATTGAAAAGTTATTAATGAGAAAGTGAAAAAATGGCTGCTAAGATGGACAGGACTTCTGTCTCCATGTGCTTGAATCCCAGCAACTCACCAGTAAATCCACAAGCTTCTGCCAGCAAGAAAGTGCTCCAGGACATCAAGAAGAAGAGAGCTGTTTCCAGCAGGGGGAAGCAGTGCAACTTGGTAAACTTCGTCACGTTAAGTTGTTTGTTAAGGGATCAAAAAGAAATCCTTTGGCTTCTTTTACCCAGAATTTATGCGAAACACGTATGTGATAACCACCAATGCTAGTTGCAAAACAAAACACTTTTAATGCTGAAAAACATGAATTCCAACACATCGAGGCAAACTTCAGAATCAAGGTCTGCCCTTGCAATAATCAGTTTTGGGTATTTTTGCTGAATATTCATGGCATAAGGTGTGTCTCCACCTCTTACAGGTAACATTAGCTTACTCCATGTTTCCCTTCAAAGTGCAAGGAAGGAAGGGACATATACCTCGCATTCCTTTTAGACTGTGTGTGTCTTGGTTTTTCAGGAGATTGGTGGGGCCATTATGTTTGGTTCCCCCTGCAAATCCCAGTAAAAAATCCCCTTCTGTCTTAAAATAGAGCATAAGATACACTCAGAATTTAATTCACAGCACTGTTATTGACTGTAGCAACCCTAAGATGAAGGAGATTTATGAGAATTTTCCTGTTCAGATTTGTTAACAAGTCTTTTCCAGCAAGCATTGGGTACTTCACTACTTTTGAGGCAAAACAAAAATACTGCCTACAAAATGTACTTCCTCTCCTTGTGTTGATGTGTTTTAGAGGAAAAGCCAGCTCAGAGCAGCTCAATCTTTCAATGAAAAGAAAAAAAAAGTTCATCTTGCAGAGGAGAGCAAAACTGGAGGAACATCAAAAACACACACTGAATTAACAATTCATATAGCTACTGAAGAAGTGGAACAGATCTCAATAGTGTTAAAGTTAGCTCCTCACATACTAAAAAAAAAAAAAATTGTTCACATATTTATAGAATTATTTTTGGTGGTTTTTTCCACAGCACTACTCTGGCAGCAGGTAAACACTGAACAGCACACTGTATCTGAGGTGCAGACAGCTATGCACAACCAGGTCTTATCTGAAAGCTGACAACTAGCATAGTCTTCTCTGAAGTCTAAGTGGGAGAACAGCAGGAACACTTGAAACAGTAAGGTGGTAGCACTCTCCCCTGCTCATAGGGAGGCGATCGGTACCTCAATGGACACATCCGGGCTGCACCATCCACCACCAATGCTCTCTGTGATTAGCACAGCTGCATCCAGGCTCTCTGCAGAACTACAGAGTCTAAAGCTGGTGGCAGCACTGCTGCTGTGGAAGTTAGAGAGATAGTGATGTTAAAAGCAATGAGCAGTACCAATTTTAAGAGGAAATTCACGGGTTGTGTGAGTTCTGGAGCTCTCCACACTCAATCATCTCCTGCAAAGCAGCAGTCTGATAGCCCAGAAGATTCAATGGAAACAATGTTCTGTGGGCTTTATCATAGCATGCAGTGTTCACAATAAGCCTTAAGTGATTAACACCAGAGGCAAACAGCTGGCAGCATTTCATTAGGAGACTGGTTAGGATGAAGCAACACTGAGGCCAGACACCAACTCTGTCTACTTCTTGCTGACATTCCCTGCACTCTTGGAGAAGGGCAAGCATATGCTCCAGACACACCTTTAGCTGTGACCTTACTTTGTCACAAGATTGCCCTCAAAATAAAAGCCCAAAGCAACATAAAAAAAAATTATTATTCTCCATGACAGTTGACATTACACCAAATATAAAATTCAGCTTTTTAAACAGCTGTTGACTCTCCACAGAAATCACCTCTAAAACTTTTCAACTCCACTGAATTTCCCCCACCCCACTCTCCCAAAACAGATCTCTTTTCTAAGATCATGCTTCTAAAGCAGCAACATCCACCATAGCAACATTCAGAATGCTCAGATAATCTCAGTGCCTGGCTCAAGAGGTATTCATGGATGCTTAAGGAAACTGCATAGCCACAGTCACTCCATGGGAGACGAAGAGGTTGAATCCTGTTCCCGTAAAATTTGGCAAGGGTGCTTGCCAGAACCAATTCCTCATTTCTAGTCTTTTGTGACAGCTTTGTGAAACAAAGTGCTTATTCTCCTTACTGGTATTGTAAGCAACAACACCAAAACACCTCATTAAATCTAAAACTAAAACTTATACTCATCATTTTGGAGGAAGATCAAGATGAAAGAAAGGCAAGAAAAGTATTTTATTATTTCATATAATTGACCAAATTGAAGTGTTAATTTGAAAGTATATTATTATTTCTTTTTTCTTATCTGTTTTCTTTATTTTTTAGACATGGCCTGTTGCACTTCTTCTCAAACAGACAGATTCTGCAATTTAAAAAAAATACGAAGTGATAAAATATTTTAACTGCTTTAAAAGTAACCACTGACAGCTTTGTTATCAAAGGACAGTGCATGATTATGTGAAACCCCTTACTCAGAAAGGTATAGCTACAGGTACTTCAAAGCTATGGGAATAACAGTCTATCAACTGAATTAATAATTTAGAGGTTCTAATCAGCTATGAACCACAAAATGCAAATTTATGGTTTGCTTCTACAGTATTGCATGTCATTAGCTATGTTTCCAAAAGAAACTAAATATGTGAAGTTGTATAATTTTGAGCAAACCACACCCTCAAAAAAAAAATCACAAACAAAACAAACAAACTCACCAATAAAACCCCAAACAAACCAGAACAAGGAAACAAATCCCCAAAAACTAACAAACCACACAACACACAAAATGCAACCCCAGGGGCTTTGTCCTGAACAGCCTCCCCTCTCATCCTCACATCAGCCTCCTGAGCACAAACATTAGAAAGAACTAGGACCAGTTGCTGCTTCAGAAACATGATTTTACAAAGTGGATCTGAATACCTTTCAGCCAGCAAGCCAAAAACTACAACAACTGCATTTGAGCAGCTAGAGCTGTGGATGGCTGGTAGCCTGAAAGCCAGACAACGAGTCATGGTTCTGGGTCACATCGATTGCAGATCAGTGGAACTGAAAGACCCAACATTAAAGCATCAACAGCACAGCTTCCCCCTTATACTTAAGGGAGTTTCATTATGTGGACACGTCAGACCAATCTGCACAGTGAGTATATAACAAGATATAGTTGAGACTTCATTGCTTAAGATGTAGAGTCCCAGGTTCATGATCATTGGTTAGAACATCACATTTTATCCCTTTCAGATCAGTGTTCAGAAGTCTGGGCAGATAAAAGCAGTCTGGGATATGTACAGATATGGTTACATTAGCCAGTCTGAAAGCAAAGACTTTTAAATTTTTTCCTGAAGAAGCATCATGATTTCTGGAGCAGGTCAGGCTGGAGATCTGCTGCCTGAGCCTGAAACAAAACCCACATAAACTGCTTGCTGAGCCACTCAGAGGTCTAACCAAATGGCAGCAGTAAGCTTCAAGAGAACAGGACAGATGATGCAAAGCACATAATGTTATGAAGTTAACTCTCATAGATACAAAGTCTTATCCAAGGCAAATGATATCAGATCTCTGGCAGAAGGTTTGAATGCAGGGCTCAACAAATGCTGTGGGGTCAGAAATAACTATTACAGATTTTGCTGAAGACAGAAATCAAACACCAGTTATCATTTATAGTATGAGATGTCATTCCAGCCTAATAAGAAAAACTAGGGGGGTTAATTTTATAAAAATAAACATTATTAGGGCATGCCTGTTTACAACCTCCTCTTAGCCGCCAGCATGCAGCAATATCAATAAATCTTCTAGTGTGGCCACAGTTACGTCAGAAAAAGTTGATTTCTGTGGTTACCTATAATGTCTTTCTATAGGAAAAAAAAGTCATGTGAATACTGATCCCGTCTTCACACTCAAGATAAAACAAGCTACAGTTGATTTTGCTATAATTGGAAGGAGGAAAGACCTGATAATACTCACGTATGTCATCTCAGCTAGAAGAGCTAAACATGAAAAAGGATATCAGAGCTGTCACAACCCCTGTCACTGCTCCCATCATGAAAGAACCACTGAATATTCCCAGGAAAACACCAACAGACTTGAAAAATGCTGCTGCATCAAAAGCATGGGTATTTTGACCTGTTGGCTGGTAGGCAACTATAGATCTAGAAAGAGAGTAACATAGTGAGAAATTAGAAGAGGCATCAGAAAAGTTTTTTTCTGTAACACCACCTGAGCAACAGCTG
This sequence comes from Grallaria varia, assembly GCA_013396735.1. Taxonomy (NCBI): domain Eukaryota; kingdom Metazoa; phylum Chordata; class Aves; order Passeriformes; family Formicariidae; genus Grallaria; species Grallaria varia. The sequence goes on from VWZG01002655.1 coordinate 246,993, forward strand.
TGGAGGCATACATGTCATTCTGGCATACGTATTCATTAGGGATCCTGGCAAATGTCTGCCATAGTTTTTAATTCAGTTCAAGACCATTTATTTAAATTTAAAATAACATTTCTCAGAAAAAGCATTTATTTTAGCCAAATACCAAAAGCAATTAAGTAATTTCAGAGTAGAAGTTCATGAAGTTACTTACGAAGATAATACAATGGCAACAGCATCATTCAACACGCTCTCCCCAAACAGAAGGGCATAGAGATCGACATCAGCATGCAGCTCATTAAATATTGCTAGCACGGTAACTACAGAAAGAAAGGAGACAAACAACACTGGCTGACTTCAGGAATGGCAGCATGAGCTGACAGAGCAGACTTCCAGTTTGCCTGAAGAATTAAAACCCAGGAACTGAAGTACAGGATGAAAATTAAACTGGGAAACAGACTAGTCATGTTTATCTATAGGTAAGCAATTCTACCATGAGTTTTAAAGCAGCTCTGTTGGGTGGTGGCTCTGTTGTCCTCCCATCTGCACAGTTTTTATAGGAAGACCCTGGTGATTAAAGGGTAAGGGGCAGAAAAAGCACTTCTAGCAAAGCCCTGGTATTATTTTAGAACACACTCCATATAAGACAATCAACAAAATGTTGTGCAGTTCTTGCTATTTTCAAAAGCTGTATTGATAGTTGACATAGATTTATTATTTCAGCCATTGAAAAATAGTGCTAGTAATTCTAAGTGTACCCCAAAGCATACATTATGCCACAGGAGCGTGCATTTGCACAGGGTTTGAAAAGGGTAAGACTGCTATATATTTATAACCGTCCTTTCAAGAAAATTCAGTCTGAGATAAAAGGCCACAATCTTGAAGATGTTCCCATACACAAGCTTCAAAAATCACATAGTGATTTTTTGCATGAGTTGTGAGCAACAACCAGCTGTGCAGAGCTCAGCTCAGTCACCGGAGTTACTTCCCATTTTCACACTGATTACCACTGAGAACCTCAAATAAGCTGTTTTAAATGTCAAGCTTCATACTTCAGCACTCCTTACCCTGGCTCCTGACATACGCCAGCCCTACAAACTGACCAGTCGGGCAGAGACGCCTATGTGAGCCTGCTGGACCCTGAAGGATGACTACACTAGTTGGGCAAAAGCACAGATTACTTAGTCAGAAGAACATTCTTACCCTAAAGCTTGCAAAACATGAAGTTCATTTGAAAGAGAAAAAAAATCCCCCACCCAAAGAGCCTAAAAGCCTCAAATATTGCTCTTAAATTACCCAGCCCCAAGCAACGTAGCTGAACAAGGAAGTCCTGCTATCCAGACAAAGTAATTGTTTCATCTATTTGCAGTCTTAAACTTGATGTACACTACACAAGAAAAACCTACTGTGGAAAAAAAAAAAAAAAAAGATTTTTTAATGTACTTGAACAGGAGAGTTACACTTTTCCCCAAATACAACATGATGTCATACCAGTTCAGCACCAAATCAACAGAGAACAGCTTTCAAAACACTTAGAATCTGCATGCATTTCAGAGAAGAGGCTCAGAGATACTAATAAAACATAACTGAAAATCAAGTCCCATTAATATGTAGCCAGAAACTCTAGCAATAAGGTTATTTTGGAAAGTTATTTTAAAATGTTCATCAAGCTACCTGGATCAGTGGCAGATATGATCGCTCCAAAGAGGAGGCAGTCTGTATAATAGAATTTATCAGAGAGCTGACCCACCAACTTCATCAGTTTCACAACCCCATACATGAGATTCCTGAAGAGAAAGGATCAAACAGTCCAAGTCAAACAAGCCGGTGCATTTCAGAAAGGCAAAGAAAAAGCACAAGCAACAATATTTCAGGCTGTCTGGGTTATGCTACAGCTCTGGGGGACACTGCCACAGTGTAACTCTAAGCTCTCAAAATGCATTTTCCTCTTGGCCCTATGAACCGAGGCAAGCAATGCATGATCTAGAAGACATTATTTAAAACCAGTAAGCAAAGCATGAAATCTGTTCACACAACTAGCACCGAGAGTCTAGGTTGCTTCCATTTCCCACCAAAGGGAATATTTCCCTGCCCAAAATTCCCCTCAGTACTGTTTTCCCCCCAACACAGTACATAGGCCAAGAGCTGTCGTCTAAGAATAGCCTTCAAATTATTTCTCTAGTGAAATTCTTTGAGTGACAAACCAAGGTCACAACTCAATTCAGAATTTCTGTATTTCAGAATATCCATATACAAGATAGTAATATGAGCAGCAGAAGAGATTATATACAGGCAAAACAACATGATTAGTATCTTAAACAAAATGTGTGTGAGCATATATACATAAAACATACATATGGATGCAGAGAGAGAAAGAGAGAGCTCTTTATAACTTTAGTATAGAAAGGAACTGATATTAGAGTTCACTTACCCAATAATAAAACAAGAAACTGCTGTTCCTAAAAAGGCATAAGCCAAAATGGATCCCAAATTCCTGAAAAAGTGTCTCTGCATAGGAAAAACAGGTTTATATACTTATTTTTAAAGAAATTGTATTATTCATTCAAAAACATATAGCACACTACCTCACTTATACACAGAAACATTTTGATTACTGCAATATAAAATCTATCCAATTTCAATAAATGGAATCAACCATCTCTGAACCACGCATTAAATCCTACATGTAGCTCATTGACAGGAAGCTTTCGTAAAAAAAACCCACCTAAGAGATGTAAGAGTCAGCTGTAAAACTGAAGACCAGCAAAAATTCATGGTATTTTCAAGCAAGATCAGAATCTGGGCCCTTCTGCCACTCAGTGTCTGTCATGTCCTCACTGGTATTCAAGGTTAGGTCCACTTCTCAGCACAATTTACTGCGTTTTGGGTGTTTGAGAAGTATCAAAACCATTCATAGCATAATATCTTATACTTTAAATGAAACTGACCTTAATCTCCGTCTATGTTCAAAGGAAAACAAATCAGCAAGATTAAACAGACATTTAACACAGTTATACTAAAAAATACATGTGTTTTCACTTAAAATAATATGGCCTAATCACCTGTGGAGGAAATAGGATTTTTCTTCCTGCCCTAAAAAAAATAATAAATGCTTGAAATAGAGACTGCAATCCTAAATAAAGCATCAATCTAGCAATAAAAATAATTTTAAAAAAAACCCAACCAAAACAAAAAACAAAGAATGTATTATCCCCAGAAATTATTACACTTACTTTCTTCAGACTATAACCAGCATGAAAAATAATAGGAGGCAACAGAATGTTGAAAAAAACTTCTGGGTCAAATGTTACCTAGAAAATAAAAGATGAAATTTCAATTAGAAACAGATATACACAAATCTTTAGGTCTTTTCTCCTTTTCCATTTTCTCACAACTACTATTTTGGCTTGTTGAAATGGATAAGTTGATCCTCTAAAACACTGGCCAGGTCTATACATATACAGCAGCAAAAAGCTGCAGCTCTTGTTGGCAAACAGCATCTAGGAAAAACACCCAGTACATCCATCACCAATGATAATTTGGCAGCAGTCCCAAACACAGTGCCTTTTTTTAAATTGAAAATTTCTAGTAGAAATGATGCTGAAGAAGATCTCTCTTATTGCAACACGTGATATTTATAGTTGCAAATGAAATGGTTTTTTAGCTTATGTGGTTTTTTAAAGTCAAGCCACTACAGTTACTTTAACCCAAAAAAGTCAGATACAAGACTGCCTTTCAGGAATTTGGATCATTGATCACTTGCACGTAATTCAGTAGAAGTTTCAGATATCTGTGATATCTATAGCAGACAGGTGTATATATATACATATATATACAGGCAACTAAGTTTTCTTCTTCATAGGTAACAGAAAGAAGTATTTTTAGTTTACAAACCTGAAAGTCTTGATCCTATACTTCAAGTCTAGCTTTGACACACACAAAATATTCTTAATTCCTGACATTGAATAAAAGGCCAAACAGCACGTATGAATAACTGTTCATAAGTGAATTTCACTTCCAACACCAGACTGACTCGTTTGGTAGATTATAGGGGTACAAGCAGCAACTATTTCCTGACAATAAACAGATTTTAAAACCCTAGGGAAAAGAAAAATAAGAACCAATCACTTTTCACTAAGCATAATTTTCCTTATATTGCATTTATGCAAGGCAGCATCAGACTTGTTTCGTTCAGCTGGACTTAGTGAATTTTACAAATGTTAGAAACATACATTAAGTCTCAAACCAAGTACTTTAGGAAAGCACTACATACATGCAACAGAGCACAGTTTTGCCAGCAGCAGTATAATACAGAAGGCTCTCTTGAGTTAAGCATTGAAGCGCTGTTACCATCAGGAATACTGACACTTGACACTACCTAACATTCCAACGGGATGGAGCAAGCAGGAGGGAGGGAAGCATAGATGAAGGAGAAACACTTAGCCAAGCACAAGAAATGGTGTGGCCTCACCTTTCGCAACATGTCATTTTGCTCCACGTTGTGGATCTTCCCAGGGCTTATTTCCCCTTTGAGTGTATACTCAAAGAACTTCCCACTGACGTTGACCAGCAGAGTTGTGAACGGCCTGTCCTCCTGCGAGCAGCTGAACGGCTTGTCATGGCCACTGCTGGAGGGGGTCCCGTACCTCAGGATCACCCCAACTATGAGTCCTGGAAGACAGTTAAAAATCCATGAGGCCAATTTGCTACTTCCTGTACCTTTTCTAGCTTCAAATAACATCCAAGGTATACTCCATGGGACTTAATACATATGTGCATTATAAACACGTTGCAGTGAATTGTTACTACCAGTTTCTTGCAGAGGAAGAGAGGATCTGAGTACATCACAAATACCAATGAATATATAAAGTCTGCTATCTGCCTGAAGGGACAAAAAAAGGCTCCATTTCAAGTTTTGCCTTCGTCATCCTCGTGAAGTGCAAACCTCTGGTGGCATGAGAGGCTGAAGAGTGGGACACCTCAATACATTCCACCTGGCTTAAGACAAGCACACACACCATTCCCAGAAAACAATGACTGCTGTAATCACATGACCATAACTGGGCTGAAATGGTGATGTTTCTCCTATTATTAGCCTGACAATTCATGGCAAATAAAAAACGCTTGTTGCACAATCTCTGTGTAGTCCACAAACTTTGTAACCAGAAGTCAGATGACATGCACAAAGAAGTTAGCTACATGTCATTTGCAAACATTTTCCACATTTCACATACGCAAAAACAAAGGTATAAATGAGCAATATGGATTCAGGAGTCAGGAATATGAGGCTAATTACTTAGCCCAAATAAAATCCAACCAGAAAACACTATTGATAATGGATGCATCAAACACTGACAAAAAAGAATTTGCAGCCTAATGGAAGGGCCATGCTTGGAGGCTGGAGAATCACAAGGTTTTAGGTGTTCCTTTCACAACATACTAAGAAAAGAACAAGGCTCCAGTTCTGCAAAGAGAATATATAGGAATAGTCAAAGTGGTTTTAGTCTGGCAAGTAAATTGATACCCACTTACTAAAGGCTCCCCTGTTGCCTTAGGATGATCTGTAATTTAATCCGTGTTCCAGACAAGTGCAAGATGAAGATGGATGTCTGATGCTTTTGTTGACATGTCAGTAGTCAGTGATGGTTTTGCTCCCTGTGACCCTCACTCTGAATCCATAGATCTGTTTCCCTGGATAGTAAATGAAGCTGATAGGTAATAACCAGAGAGTAAATGACCTAAAACAGAGAAAAAAAATTCTACCATACACCACATGAGCCCCAAACAGACTTATCATTAGATATAGTGTAAAGAGTAACCAAACCGTACCCCAAAAGGCCAACCAAAAGAACACATCTCATTCACTACAAGTTCACAGTGAAAAAGTAGTTTTAATGAAAGAGAAGGTACAGCAGGTAGCAGCTGTGATACTAGTGGCTGGTTCACAGCTGGCCCTTGTCCCCTGAGATCCAGAGAACATAGCAGCAACAAGATCACTCCTAAGTAAATGGAAGATTAAGACAAATTTTACTTAGAAAAGAGAAGTACACAATCGAAGGGAACACAGTTGAAGAAACTCCTTTAGCAAGATAAATCTACTCATTGAAATTTTAAATACTGACAATTTAAATACAGAGTTCTATACAAGCATTCTCCTGGTTACAGCTACACATGACAGATGTGGCAGAAACACAGCTTTGCAAAGGTTCAAGTTATGGCCAGTCACCTTCAAGCATTTGCACTACCAGTTATTGCTACAGACATCTTCACCAACCCAGCCAGGCAACCAGCCCAAGCTTCCTGCTGCTCTCCCCCCACTCATAGCTAGGAAGAGATAGGCTCACAGAATACATCAGGAAGAATGTCTGTTAAAAACTGGCCTAACCAACATCAGCCAGAAATCCTGTAGTAAATCAGAAGGCAGAATGAAAGCTGTACAGAGGAGCTTATATGTAGCAGTGGCGCAAAGCCTAATCTATACTGCTACTAAGCTGAGAACAGAAAGGGAAACCCTGATAGATGTAATAGCTTCTTAGGCTCAGAGATTGTCCTTAGTAAATTCATTGCAAAAGCAGATGGGAAACCCCATTACTATTGTATTAGTAAGAGGCACTGGAGAGCAGGACGTGATTGCACTATACAACAGGATATAATCCACTTGTACATTTCCCCCCATAATAAGATACACCAGTTATATACCAATTATAATCAAAACTGATACTTAGCATTTGGGGTGAAACATTCTTTGACCACCAGTGTCACATGGCCCAGGAACACAACTACAGGGTATTTTCATACACGTCCTACTAATAAAGCACCAAACTGAACGAGCTTTGCACTGAGCGCCACACAGTTTAGGAACATGTGGTCCCTGCTGCCAAGCTGCTGTCTTGCAGCAGGATGCACCTGGACCAGGGTGGTCAGTGTCTAGGAAAGAGGCTGTCACAGTCAAGTGGCTAAAGCTACCCACAGTTCAGTCAGTAAAGGAAATAAGTATCAAAGGGAAGGGGCCCAGGGGAGTCTTTCCCTAACAACTGCATTACAACGGAAAGGGGACTCACCAGAGATCTTACTGCTGTTTGCTTCTATCCACTGGGACACATTCCTCTGGAAAGTGCACAGTGATTAAGACTAAAGGCAACAGACTTGTTGCAATGAAGGTGAAAAAAAATTAGGCAAGGTTTGTTTTTTAAACAATTAAATGGCTAAGCACCAGACTAGGCTGTCACAAAGGCTGTGTAATTTCCTTCCTTGCATATAGTCAAAACTCCTGTGAGTGGCTCAAGTTGTGGGGGCCTGCTGCAAGCAGAGGACTGAAAAAGTCTATCTCCAGAGGTCCTTTTCAGCCTAGATTACCCTGCAATTCCTAAACATGAATATTTAGACCCCTCAGACAGGTACTTTACGTTGCAGAAGTATCTTTAAAATCTACTTAATTGCTTCCTGAGTCAGTCTTAGGACTTTCTGTTGCTTTGGAGTTGGGTTTTTACTTTTCAGATGACAGACTGCATTCCTGACTAATTCAGAGAAGAAGAAGTGGAAATATTACAGTCTCATCATAAAAGTCAAAGAGATCCAGCAGACTAGGAAGGGAGCACTTTTACTTCTGCAATCCACCCTGACTTGCCACCTGCCTTGGGCCTCAACTCACCTTACAGAAAGAAGGCAGAGGGGGTAACCAGGAGATATTCAGCTAGTACCACTTAAGTACAGGAAAGCAGATATTGTGATACAGCAGAGAAAGCACTTGCTAGTAGTCTTTCTCTCTCTCTCTTTTTTTTTTTTTAATGCAATAGAAGTAAATTTTGAAAGTGACACTACAGCAAACCATTGACTGGCTTGTGAAGTTGGGCAGCTTTGTCAATTGTGACAGCCAGTCCCGCCTTGGCACACTGTTTGCCTCCTCTTAGTGCAGCCCACACAGAGAGGCAGAACAGCACATTTTGGTACTTAACACCAGCTCCCTCGTGGTACAAGGTGAAGGTAAATTACCTGTTTGCTTTTTAAAATCCACATGAAGAATGCATATAAAAAGGACTTCTTATACTTATAAGCCTAGATTTTTGCTCCTTACTCCCAAATGGAACTTTTTACCAGCTTGAAGATAGATAAAAAAAGATGAAAAAAAACTTGACAAGGATGAAATAAACCCTGGTAAGTATTTTCAGGATAAAAGGTCAAGAACAATACATGGTATTTATCACACAAGTATTTTTTCTGTTGGGTGTTTGTATGCATCAAGATATCACCGGTGGAAAGCTTTACTTTAAATAGCCTGAAACACAAACAGAGAAAATATTTTTCCTATTACAGGGTCAACCTTTGTACCTCATAGTCCACACTTTCAAATTTCACATTAGGAAGTTTCAACACTTACAAATTAATTCAAGCACTGTTTCTGATCCAGAACTGAGCCAGTAATGTTGTATATTAATAAAAATTAAAAAAAAAAAAATCAGATGATATTACATACCATCTCCAGAAGCAATAGCAACGCACTCTCTATATCATTTGCTTGCCATTCACTGTACTACCCTGTACAGGATTGCAGAGGAAGACCACTGTATGACCCCTTGAAGAAGGATTAAGAAAGTGTCTGCAGAGCCCCAGGCCTCTGTTAGCATCTTTACTCACCCTGTACTTGGCACTGGTGAGGCCACACCTCAAGTCCTGTGTCCAGCTCTGGGCCCCTCTCTACAAGAAAGATATCGACATGCTGGAGTTGGTCCAATGAAGGGTAACACAGCTGGTGAAGGGTTTAGAGGGTAAGTCCTATGAGGAGCGACTGAGGGAGCTGGGGTCGTTCAGCCTGAAGAAGAGAAGGCTCAGGGGAGACCTTACCACTCCCTACAACTACATGAAAGGAGGCTGTAGCCAGGTCAGGGGCAGGCTCTTTTCCCAGGTAATTAGTGACAGGACAAAAGGACATAGCTTCAAGCTGAACCATGGTTTGTTTAGATTGGACACGAGGAGGAATTTCTTCACAGAAACGGTTGTTAAACATTGAAATAGGCTACTCAGAGAGGTGGTGGAATCACCATTCCTGAAGGTGTTTAAGGAAAGACTGGACATGGCACTCAGTGCCATGGTCTGGCTGACACAGTGGTGTTCATTCAAGAATTGGACTTGATGAACTCACAGGTCTTTTCCAACCTAATTGTGATTCTATGATTCTGTCTTGCACTCAGCATGGCTAATCTATTAGCCACATTCTCAATGGTGCAACGCTGCCAATGTGGCATTCATCAGCCTGTCCCATCACTGCAGAATATACGAGTCTTGAAAAATGGGAAACCTGTTTTGAAACTAATCCTCATCTTTGGCAGTTTGTGTTCAGCAACACAAGCACAGGACAAACACTTACAAAAAAATTTTAAAAGCATTTTACATCAGGAAATGGAGGCAGGCGATGCCAATTCTCGAAGTCTGAAGGAAATTTTCGGGATATCAAAACCCTGAAATACTGAATGTCATATTCAAGGTCATGCTTTGCCATTGTCTTAGGGCTATGTTAGATAAGGAAGTTAAAGACAGTAAACAAGCGGGTAATTCTTCTTCCTTGTGAGCAGACATAGCAGTACACTATCAAGGGCATCTTTGTAATAAGCATTTTATTCACCTTTAAAATAAGCCAGACTAAGCATAGTTTTGAATTTAAGTAAACACATTACGCAAAAAAAAAAAAAAAA